>JXSR01S013869.1:134271-146817 GCA_000969725.1 Ophiothrix spiculata
AATAGTAAAAATGTTGTTGAGCTTAACTATACCCTTAAATATAGCATTTTGAGTATTATTAGCTGTAATAGAAATATTGATGCTTACTCCATTTTTTTGGTTGATTTTTCAAAACGGACTATACAATTATCTCTTAGAGAAATCCAGAAAAGTTTAGGAAAAAGAAACTTTGAATCTTGTTAGCACCTATTTGCTATGCTTTTGCTTTAAGGAATATGTGGTAGCCAGTCATGTTGTTGCTGTCCATGGTTTAAGGAGTTAACCTAGTTGCATGTCCCTAACAAGATGAAATGTGAAATAGTGTGTTTGAACATTGGATCAAATTGAGGAAAAAGCCACATATTACTGGCTGCAAAATTGTAATAAGCTCAATTTTCTTAGGCAGGAAGAAGACAAGTTTGTTAAAAAAAATATCCCCTTTGCAGTGAGATGGTCAGGCTGTAACCATCCACTTTAAAGTTTTAAGTATTGAAAATTGTGTTGGATTCTTTATCACACTTTACTTTAAAGATGGTTGTGCTGGTTTTTTTTTTCAAATGTTTTTATTAATTTTTATTAATTGGTACCAAAATAATTTTCTCATAACCAATGTGAAATTTTACAGCTGCACCAATTTCCATACACATATGAGAATGTGCCAAATTATGGCAATCATAAATAAATTCACACAGCAAATTATAGGGTAAATTGCACATAAATCAAACAGTTCAACTATTTTTTAGTGAAATTTGAAAATATATAGAACCCCTTTAGAGGAAACTGAAAACTTGCTTTTTGAAACATTAGACCTCTGATGCTCCTTCATGAAACCCTGGAGAAAGGAGAATTCAATATACTAAATTATGCATCTTTCAATTTCACGTCAAACTCTGAATTCTACAAGAAAATATCCTGTTTTGCTCTCAACTAATTTATCTCAAAGTCAAAGTTGCCATATATTATATATATTTACTTGTGGTAAACTTACTTCAAAATGCAAGTTTGATTACCTCACTCTATTGTAAATGATATTTAATACAAGCAAGATACTCATAATGATGATCTAAGGAGCCTGCCAGTGTAGGGAGAATCAATGCCACTGTCTGCGTGGTGTCTAGCTTGTGCTTACTTAAGTGACCTAGTTATGTGTTACTAACAAGATGAGATTTGAACTAATGTGTATGGACATAAGATCAATTTGACAGGATATCCTCACATTATTGGCTGCAAATTGTAATAAGCTTAAATATTCGTATAAGCTTAAATATTCATCTACGCATACATGAGTGCTTTACTTCAAAATGTCAGTCTGCTGGAGAGATTTTAAGGAGTTTCAGGTAACCAGAGTTTTCATTTCAAGCTATTTAGTGGGTTCAATTTATAGGAGTATCCCTCGACCACCTTGGCAGAACTCTATAAAGCCCTGTTTTACATAGTTTTTCAACAATGTAGGGGGTTTGATCGAACTCCCCGAACCACCCCTGGCTATGGGCTTGAGTTTGAAGTTACTAGAGATATAACAATAACTGGGCAACCTTACTTTAATAACAAATACCCTTTCCTGTTTGAAACCAGGGAAAAATACCACTTTCTAAAATCCATAGATACAAAGTCTACGAGACAAATATTGATGGCAAACTTTCAAAAAAACTTTGGAATGTAGGTGTCAATTAAAATTAAATTCTTTAACTCTTAACTTTTTAAAAAAATATATCCCTCTCAGCTTAATCAAACTTTACTCTCCTAAGCCTGATAATTATGAGTCAGAAATTGTACCACAGAGCCTCAAATATCTGCTTAGCTAGTTACCCCGAACCATCCTTGTGGATTCCCCTTTATATTATCCAATCCAAGTCAAGTTTGCCAATAGACATGTTAACTTGAGGTGGACTTACTCAAAATACAAGTATGATTACATCTTGTTATTGTAAATGATATATGTAGAGGTGAGAAAATTACTAAGGAGAACCAATACCACTGTCTGATGTCTATATTTCATATACTTGCTTAAAGGTGACATGACCCAGTTATGCTACTAACAAGATGAGATATGAAGTAATGTGTATGGACATGAGATCAGTTTCATGGGTTATTTGCACATTATTGGCTGCAAATTACAGTTAGTGTAAATATCCTTAGGTATGTATTGGTACTTAAGTCAACAGGCGTAATATTAAGATTCCAGACAAGAGGTTTGGGAAAGAGAAGGTTTAATATGTAGAAAATAGTTATCTGAAGGAATTTGATATTTGTGACCTGTCATATCGAAAGGTACCTTAAGGTCGGCATAGTAAATTACAAGATAAACAGTCCGGTCCATCTGCCCATTTAGGAAAGGTTGCCTGATACAGCAGCACCTTTCCCAATCTGGCAAGCATAATACCCAGAATGCACTGCGAAACCTATTGGTTTTTTTTTAAATCTTAGCTGTGAACCAAACGACAGTTTGGTTGGAGTTGATTTTTGGTGCGCAGCAAGAGGGTCCTATTCGGAGGGTTTTCACCAGGCGAAAAAAATATTGACCAGGAGGAAAGTATTTAAAATGATATAACCGTTTTTAACGGTTTTCATAATTCAAATTTAAATAAAGGAAGCAAATAGTTTTTAATTGCAAAATGTTGAAACCTTTTATTGAGTGGAGATTTGTTGAAAGAAATAGTAAATAAACTCTTATATCCAAGGATACCCTATTCACTCGTCCAATTCAACTATGTATTTTCTGAATGTATGTCATTGTAACACTGGGTTATTTCATACCAGTGTGCCAAAAATGATTATAAAATACTTTTATAATGCTTCATCATAGAGTAGAGTGATTTGTCAAACTATTGAAAGTTGGAGTATTTAAGAAATTAAAGGTTTGTCAGTCGGAAAATAGTTGAATTGGACGAGTGGATAGGGTATTTCAAATTATAAAATTAAACGTTTTTAATGGTACAGTGCATTATGGGTATTTATGCTTGCCAGATTGGGAAAGGTACTGCCGTATCAGGCAACCTTTCCTAAATGGGCAGTTGGACCGGACTGATAAAGGCCACTGAAGCTGAGCATACTCAAAAATTACGTCCAAGGTTGAATTTCTAATTTCATCAGAAACGTTACCTTTGAAGTGTATTCTATCATATTAATCAGGTTCCAACATCTGAAACATAAGACAAACGTTTTAAAAACTGAGATAACAATCCATTCTCCATTCAAGTTTTACCAGTACAGAAACTTTAAACTTGATTTTCTCAGAACTATAGTTTTCTAAATCAGCTGGATGCCTTTTACCAATTTGGATGTAACTTTGCAATCGAACATCCAATAACCAAAAGCAAGGTGTCATATTAAAGCTTAAAATATAATCTTTCAGATGAGACCAAAAAAACAATTTTCATTTTGGGACCCTTAAGGTACCTTTCGATATGATGGGTCACATTTGTGAGTTAAAACTGATAGAAACTGACAAATGATCCTGTTTAAATAAATTGATCGCATTCACTCCTTTAAATGATCCTTTAGCATTTTATCTTGAGCAGGATGCAGAGAATTTCACATTGATGCCTTTTGAAAAGAGAATTTGAGATTATTGGCTCGATAAATTATATTTAATGTGTTGCTAACTTAATTAAAGTCGGCGTCACAATTCTTCAGACGATGTAAATAAGCATCCGGAGTACAGGGCCAATTGTTTACGAACGCGATCGTACCCTGCAATTGGTGGTCACGTGACTGATTTTGTCCGAGGAATTCTGGCAGAGACTTTAGATGTGGATTTTTTTATAACTACAAGTGCATGTGGAAGAACGATATTTTATCCTTGGAAATTTATTTCTTGGGCATATTATCAATTTGATTTTAAAACTATGTGTTTTCATGAATGTAAAGAATTGTTTAAGCATCAAATAAAATGTTACCTTCATTTTGTACCTTTATATTTGTAGTTGATAAATGAGACGGTAAACCCATCTATGTATACCCGCAAACTAGTTAGTGTTTCCCCTGCATGAGAAAACATCAAATCAAGTATCAATGGATGTTTTTGTAAGGGATATTGTTTTGATTGATAACAACTTGAAACTGGTCCCAGAGATATAGATGCTATATATAAGCTTCGGATTTGACAGGGTGACCTAGATTGCAAATTGTTGAAAACTTGGCTATCCAAATCTACATCCACAGTAATTCTTAGACTATCATCAACACAATCCAAAAACGTTTTACTCCGTGAAGCCACTGCTATTGCTGGCAGATCAAAAGAGACTTGTGCTGCAAAGCCAGGGTTTTTAAGGTATCAGATGTGGGCATACTTAAACCCTCAGAATGTGTGTAACATACTGAATTGGAACAAGATTGTGTTCAGATGGTCATAGCCAGTCATAGCGTAGGGTTCAAATACACAGTAACCATTTCTCAACTAAGCTGACAAAATGGTATCAAGATACTATTTCAATATAACTCAGTACATATCTGTAGCTAGTATGACTGTGTAAGTGTCACAAACGGCAAAACACATAGGCATGACATCGGAGAAGGGTGCATCAAATCACTTGGGATATTTCAATATTTCCATTTTGCTTCGGAGGTTGGTTTACAATGTTTTCCTCTCACTCTTATTTGAATAGCTTGCTTTGATTGAAAGTGTGTGTCTGGGTCTAGACATAAGGGGATATTCTCTGTGAGGCTATGTATTCAGTGATGGAAAAGGTTTGTATTGAAGAACCTTATTAGCATTCCATTACATTCAGATAAGCATTGGGATAAGTAATTAAGTCGTTTATGCAATGCCATGATTGGAAATTAAGTTCGTGTGTGGAATATTAAACTGAATGGTATATGTAATGGCTCACCCTGAAAGGAGGGACTTTGCAGATGATATCAATTTTTGAGTTTTTCATTTCATCTTTTGCAGCATTTTCTAAGCTTTAAAAGGACATCTTACTTGATGAAATTGATAAAGGCCATCACATTTTACAACAGAAAATCTGTTTGAATTTCTTATTATTTTCTTTATTTTTTGTTTTTGCTGCCTATTTTCACCTGTTTCTTGAAAAGTGTTCTGTTGCAAAGTCCCCCCTTTCAGGGTGAGTCATCACATATACAGGGTGTATCAAAAAGAAGTTTACAGTGATTAAAGTGACCCCATTTCGAAAAGTATGATATATTCTCTAAATTTGCTTTTAATTTTAATTAGAAGAGACCATTATCTTTCCATAACAGAAAAAATTACAGATGTACGATAACCAGAACGAAAATTATGTTCAATTTTGTAAATTGTAAATAAAAACGGTTGCGCAAAGTCAATAAAATAATGACAGATCCGTAAGTTTTTCCCTTTTTTACAAAGACAAAAGAACTTTAACATTACCTGCATGTCAGATTGGAACTCTGTTAACTAAGTGCGGAACTTTTTGGCAATCAGTTTTAGACATTGATCAAAAGATGTCGACCAATTCGTTAATATCTTTGGCTTAAACTAACCCATATGGAAGAGACCTTAGGACATCAAACCAAGTGATATTGTAAAATCATTACTGATGCCACGACATTTGTGAATTCAAATATCTAGGGAAGTTCTTTTCTTTAATGTGGGGACAGTGAAATAGTCTTGTTAATGCAGTGATAAAAATGGCTGACAATGGTCAAATATCCAAAGTTTATTCAAACTGTAATTACATGGCAAAAACTGATAGGACGTCAGACCTTATTTGTTTCGTCTAAATTGATCATCTTTTTACCTAAAAGATGTTACCTTCAGTCAAAATTGCAAATATGGAACCAATCAATCTTTGCACTGGTGATTTTATTTACATTTTACAAAATTGACCATAATTTTCGTATCAGTTGTCGTACGACTGTAATTTTTTCTGTTTTGGAAAGATAGTGGTCTCTTCTACTTAAAATTAAAAGCAAATTTCGAGAATGCATCATACTTTTTGAAATAGGGTCACTTTAATCACTGTAAACTTCTTTTTGATACACCCTGTATTCACCCACAACCTGTTAGAATGTTCTGATTTAATGTTTCAGTAAGGTCAGTTTTCTCTACTGCACATTTATAAATTTGATGAAAAATATTCTGTTATGCAAGTAACCTATCTTTCCAAATCTACATCCACACAATAATTCTTAGAGTATCATCATCACAATTTCACCAAGATTTTACAAAAACATTCTATTATGTGAAGCCACTTCTAGTACTAGTAATCTTCTTCTGGGACATCAAACCTGACTGGAGCTACAAAACCAGGGTCTTTAAGGTATTAAATGTTGATATCTTTTAAAACCTTGGGTTAGTAAGAATGCTCATAACATGTAAGGCTATATTTAGATGGTCACAGAGTTCAGATACACTGTATCTGTGTCTCAACTACACTGACAAAATTATCATGTAGCGACTTCAATATAACATTATCTGAAACCAGTAAGGCTGTTTGTTTTATCAATAACTGATAAAACACATTTGCCATGACATTGGAGAAAGATGCATTACATTAGCAAATTACTTGGGTTATTTCAGTGTTTTGGTTTTGCTTTGAGGCTGTTTTAAAAATGTACTTCTTTCACTCTAACTTAAATTACCTGCTTTGAAGGAAAGTGTGTGTCTTCGTCTAGACATAAGTGGATTTTCTGTATGAGAATTGTTCAGTGATGTACAAAGTTTGTTTTAAAGAACCGTGTTAGCATTCCATGCCATTCAGATTTGAATTTAGATGAGCAAGTAAAGCCTCTAGCACTTATTCAATACCATCAGTGTAAATTAAGGTTGTGTGCGCAATATTAATTTGAGTAGTATATTCGCTTGTATTCTATTTAATGTAAATTTATATTTCAGTTAATGTTTTTGGGCCGCTTCAAAACTCAACTGGCACGGCCAGGCCCATCTGGAACCGGCGGTTGCTTTTGTTTTGAACAATGGCAAGCAGCCAGAACCAGTGGTTCTGGGCGGTCAGCCACTGGTTGAGTTTTGAAGTGTATCCTTAGTATATTTTGAGATTGAGACCTGTTCCCACCAAATGAGCAGAAAATGGAAAATTTCAAAATTAGATTAAACATATTTTAATTCTTCATATTTTCTTTATCCTCTATCCTTTCTTAAAATTACCCTTTTTGATTTTATATATAGGAGATCAAAATCCAAATCAGTCTAATGAGTAACAATTATTAGCCACAATATTTGAGTATTTTCAAGAAAGAAAGATTTCTTTAGGCTAATTGCCAAGGATAACCCAAGAAAGCCTCAAATGAAGCTTATTTCCATTGGGGTCCAAGATCTTTCTTTAATAAAATCAGTTTTGGATGTAGGAGGAAGACAGGAGCCCCTGGAGAAGAACCTGCGGAAGCAAGCATGGGCTGAAAACCAAATGCACATACAGCACCGGGACCGGGAATTGAACCCAGACTCAGTGGAGCAAAGCAAGGGAAGAACCGCTGCGCTAAACCGCTTCCCCTAAAATTTCAAGTTGCTGGACTGTAACAGGATTATTTTATTAATATTGAATAATACACTGTCCAGCGGTATTATCCTTCCAAAATTTCGATTTATGAGAATGTTTTACTTCTTTGTGTTTTACATAAAAAAAGAGTTTTGGTGTTGTTTTATTCAAAATCTTTATTTGCAAACACTAACTAAGTAAATAAAATGTAATAATAAAATGCCACGTGAGTGCAAAAAAATTGTATCTGCAATGACTGCCATATTTTACCAAAACTCACTACAATGCAAAAATTTGCTCAAAAATCTCTCCCATATGTCAGTAGCTCCTAAATTTGTTCTTGAAGAACCATTTCAAGAGCATTAAACATTGTGCAATGTAAATTTATGAAAAATGGCAGCTATTGCAAATATGATTTTGCAGTTCTAATTTGAAATTAGCGATAAGATACTACAAATAACCCCTTTGAACAATAGAACAACTGAGCATTTCCAAAGGAGCTTATGAGAGAACGCTCAGGCAATCCAATTCATATTGAGTGTTAATTAAATTGGTATGGGGGATGTACACCTATATTGTAATTCAGGATCGAAAGGGTTAAGTGCCTCTCAGATTTATTGAATTAATAACTCTTGTTTTAATGTACTGATAGATAATTACCTCTTGATAATTAAAATGACCCTATAACAAGATATCTTGAGTGAGATGTGGAGAATTATTCTTTGGTACCTTTTGAAAAAAGTTACAGATTATTGGCCGGGTAAAATATATTTTATGTTTTGCTTATTGAATCAAATTTGAATTTTCTTCAAATGTATACGAAAGAAAATTATTTTATTTCTGAAATTTGTCTCTTCTCATATTGCCAACCTGATTTTGAAAGTATGTTTTGTCAGCAATATATAGAACTGTTGAAACATCATTTAAGATGTTACATACATTTTGTACCTTTATTTTTGTAGTTGTGTATGCCGAAAGTCCTATTTAGTTTATTCTCCAGCATGAGAAAAGCTCAGAACATGTGGATGTTTTTGTAAGGGATATTGTTTTGATTAATAACAACATGAAATTGGTTCCAAAGTATGTGTGCTATATACGTTTCAGATTTGACAGAGGAGTGACCCAGATCACAGGATGCTATACCTCAGCTATCCACATCTATATCTGTTGAAATCTATAGACTTCTTGAGTATCAATATGTCAAAACACAAACATCAGACATGTTGATAACATTATCAATAAATTGCAATTTGATACAGGCTAGTTCACAAAATTGCCATTTACATGTTTACTTTTCCCTACTATCATCTCCACTTGTTCCATCCATCCTTAATTTATGTAGCTATATCCCTGCTTCAGCAGCCCTATGTATTATTTTAAGTTTTGAAGAAGTATTACTCACAATTGAATTTGACCGCTTTAAAAGCTTGTAAACACAAGAACACAACAAATAAAAAAAGCACCATAAATAGCTAGTCAATTGCATGATCATTGCTTGAAATGTAGATACACTGCACAACCAATGGTTCATACAAGTAGTACTGTAGAGAAGACAATACATCTTCCACTATAGCGTTGTAACTGTTTCCCAGGTGGGGGCATTTAGAAAATTTTGTTATCTTGGCTTGTATATCCTTATATCATTTGTATCCGAAGATTCAGATGTAAGTTTATTAATAGTTAGATAAGAGGATTCATCCAGACACGTATGGTCGAAATTATTTTCAAATTCTTGCAGGCGCATAAAACACACACACACACACAACCCCACCCCACCCCACCCCCCCCACACACACTCCCACCCCACCCCCACATACCCCCACACCCATCCCAGACACCCCCTTAGAGTAGCCCTAAAATTGGATACCTCTCTGTCAAAATTGATTCGCTGATGCAGGGTCATATTTTCATACACGTGCAGTTTTTGTCAAGATCACCCAGGCCTGTCGATCATGGTTGTTGGTCAGGCGGCATAGGAAACGATAAATAGCATCCACTAGATTTAGGGACGAGGGATTTCTAAAACGCAAATTTAGGCTACGATTTACGTGTATTTCTATTGGGTCACGTGACTCACGTATTGAAGAAAATAATTACAAAGATCATATTTTTACCTTTCCTCAAAAAATTACAAAAGTGTTCTTATAGTAATCAGCATAATTATGTTAATCTTAATCCGCTGGGGTTCACGCGTGAACCCCACTTTTTATATAATGCGCTGTAACTGTTTCCCAGGTGGGGAAATTTTGAAAAGTTTGTTATTTTAGCTTATATAGCCTTATATCATTTGTTTGTTGATATTCTAATATAGAGTTATGACATGTCGATAGTCTGTAAAACTTTTGACAATCCATTACAACACTAACATCTACAGCACTTATGGGTAGACTATCATGCACAGTATCTTGCCAAGCTTTTATAAAAAACATTTTATTCTGTTAGGCTAATAATCTCATTCCAGCAGAAAAGAGAGATATAGATCCATAGATGCAAAACTCAGATTTGACTGTAATTTAGAACAGTACTTAGAACCCAGGGGGTTTCTGCGAATACTCATAACATACTGGATTCAGGGTCTATGCCGAATTTGGACAAGACAGTTTTCAGATGGTCATTGAGTATATCTATGTCTCAACTATGCTGGAAAAATTATCAAGTTACTATTTCAAATGGATTTCAATATAACTTTGCATACATTATTTGAAGCTAGTATGGCTGTATAATTATCCTGAACTACAAAAACCCATTAGCCATGACATTGGATAAGGATGCTTTACATTAGCAAATCACTTGGGTTATTTCAATATTTCCATTTTGCTTTGACACTGTTTTACAATGTATTCCTCTTACTTCTATTTGAATAGCCTGCTTTGATTGAAAGTGTGTGTCTTGGTCTAGACATAAGGGGATTTTCTCAATGAGGCTATGTGTTCAGTGATGTACAAAGTTTGTTTTTTAAGAACCGTGTTAGCATTCCATGCCATTCAGACGAAGGTTTTGATGAGCAAGTAAAGCCTCTGGCATCTATTCAGTACCATGAGTGTAAATTAAGGTTGTGTGTGGAATAGTAAACTCACTGGCATAGTCACTCACGTTCTATTAGAATGTTCATTTATATTTTAATGTTTCAGTAAGAAGTAACATTTCGTGCATACTATAATACCAGGGCTTAAAGAAGGATAGGAGAAAATAGACAAATGGGATGCATAGAAAATAGAACTAAAACATAATTTGCTTTTACTTATGAGACGAGAGTAGGTCTATCCTTTCTTGCCCGTTATCATTTTAATACTAAAGTGAGATGAGATTTTACTCATAAAATGAGACCGTCCATCCCAAACCAACCATAAATGCAGCCTCTTGACATTTTCATATTTTCAAATATCTGCAAAGACCATGTTACAAGGATTAAAATGACACCTCAAAGGAAGTCAGGGAGTAAAATGTATAACTGAGATAAACACATTCAAAGATCAGTAATCACAATATTTTCTGTTGATTGTCCTCAAAATATACAGATGTATTTCATATTTCCAATCACTTTCTTGAAATGAAACTTTGCTGATGGTTTGAAGTAAGCACAGGGATTGTGAATCTGTCAAAAATCAATTTTGGAAAATTACGACTTTGACATGTATTTTTACCTATTGCGCAAAATGAAGTTTGCTGCATTTACAGCTCATTTGAGATGGACAGTCACTAATAATGTCACAATTTGAGCACTTGTCCAGATAGCCATAGAGTTTACATACACTTTATGTGTGTCTCATCTACATTGACAAAATTCACAAGCTACTATTTCAATAAACATACAGAAAATATTCTTTGATGCAAATAAGAAAAAAAATCATTTCTAATTATTTGAATATAGTCCCAATACATATAATTTGTTGCTAGTACAATAGTTATATAATTACCACAAACTGCAAAACACATTTGCCATGACATTGGATGCATTAGCAAATCACTTGGGTTATTTCATTATTTCCATTTTGCTTTGAGCAGATTTTACAATGTATTCCTCTCACTCCTCTGATTGAAAGTGTGTGTCTTGGTCTAGACATAAGGCGATTTTCTCAATGAGGCTATGTGTTCAGTGATGTAAAAAGTTTGTTTTTAAGAACCGTGTTAGCATTCCATGCCATTTAGATATAGGTTTGGATGAGCAAGTAAAGCCTCTAGCATCTATTCAGTACCATGAGTGTAAATTAAGGTTGTATGTGGAATATTAAACTCACTGGCATTTTCACTCACATTCTTTTAGAATGTTCATTTATATTTCAAAAGTGTCTGTAATGGTTTAAATGTTATTATTTGCAAAAGGGAAATTGTATAACACTTTGATAGTGACTTATAGAAATTGTTGTCTTTCCCCATTGTTGCATTGATGACTTTAAATAATATGATAATTTATTTACATGTATTTTCCCATTTTATATAAGAAACCAAAATATGCAACTAAATTAGCAGTGCATGTGATGATAAAGGGAACAAAAGGAAAAAAAATAAAAGTACAGTGGTGGAGGAAGCCAGTTTTTACATAATGAAAAAGGCACTGTACTAGATACCTCTTTGTATCAAGGGGTTTCAGGCTGAATTCTGATTTTCTTTACCTTTTTTTACAGATATTTTTATAGGTTACTTGGAAAATTAATTCTGGCCAATCATGCACGCTTTTGCGCTGTGTGCGGCTTTTCAGAGTGAAAGAGTTAAATGAAATAGAAGTAAAACCATATACATCCCTATTTCAGATACCAATGAGTATGAGTGTAACTGAAAGATGAGCCATAAGATGTGTGGTTTTATCTAGCCTTTTGAATAGTAGATACAACATCACAGTGCTGTTTACATCCGGAAGACCCAGTTCAGATTGAATTCAGTGCTACAATTTGATTATGTTTGGCTCATTCCAAAGTAACGTTTGTGACCGAAAAATTGGAAAATTTCACTTTTAAATCGCCACAGAACCTAGCATAAACTTTATATCAACGAGTTTGTTGTTGATAATGGTGCTCACTGGTGGGGTCAAGACATGTATATGTTTGATAATTAAATCAATTGCCAAAATCCTGAGTAAAGTCCATGTAACGTTCGGTAACGTTTGTGACCGCGCACGGAAATGGTTTTTTGCTCCTCATCACTTCAAATT
>JXSR01S013871.1:7621-21712 GCA_000969725.1 Ophiothrix spiculata
ACTACAGGAGAAACATACACTACCATCTTTAAGACTACGACCTAAACTACGACATACGACTTTTAAAACTACGCAGGATGCAAGTAGACCTAGCGTTGGACTTGAACAAATGCGATTTTATACACTGCTCAGAGAATTAGTATGGCGGATTTGAATAGGTAGATTATTCCAGCGATTATTCCGAAGATATACTAATCATATTTTGGTATAAACAAAAACATTTAAAAAACCAGTAAACAGTATTGTATATACAAACTTACATTATGTTATAGCTTGGTCACAATAATCGTACGATAAGCTTGCGAGCAGTGTTTAGTCCATCTAATAAGACCATGCGACTCCCTTGCTGCTCGCTTTACTCTAGTCCCAAAACATGAATTATCTATGGTCCCCATGTACGATAATGAGAAGGGGACGTAGGCACTAGCTTTACTCACTGCTCTGGCTTGGCTCTGGTCCTTTTAAACGGACTAAACACTGCTCGTAAGCTGATCGTACGATTATTGTGACCAAGCTCTTACGTTTGGTTACAAGGTATACAGAGAGTAGCGTGTTGAAACTAAGGAAAAATTATATGTACAGATGAACGGCATTGAATTGTTTTACCTGCTTCACAAGTTTCTCCTCCAAATCCAGCTATACAGGAGCAGCCAACAGGGTCAGGAACACAGAAGTAGTTACCCGTGCAATTCCCACCGCTACCTGAACACGGTATCGTGCATTTTGCGCCCCAATTGTTATTGCCACATGCTATATAAGCACACAAAATATTAATTAAAAGGTATTGATTAAAAATTGACCAACCAGTGTGAACAACATCAATGGCAATTATCAGAATATTACAAGAATCGTTCAACAGGTGAAGTTATCTTGGCTTGGTCGCAGTATCTCACGGTGCTTTCGTGATGCACTCGCGATATATTTCCGATGCATTGGAAATGCATCGCAAGTGCATCTTGAAAGCATCATCGATGCGTAGCATTAACGAGATATCTCGTTGGTAGCATATTAGAAAATCATGCGATGCTTCCGCGATGTTTTTGCGATGTTTTGGCCATGTGTTTATAAAGTCTTGATGATGGTTTTTACATCTTGAATGCTTCGAAAATACGTCGCGAAACGGTCCCAAAAATATCGCAGCGACGTTGGCCCCACATCGTGAAAGCATCGACGATGGACTCGCTATGTAGTGGAATATTATTCCCCCGTTCTTAGAAGAAGAAGAAGAACACAACAACAACAACAACAACAAGAAGAACAAGAAGAAGTCCAGAAGAAGAAGAAAACAACACCAAGAACAAGAAGAAGAACATGAAGATCAAAACAGACCAAAGCTTTTGTATAGGGCTACTAAATTTGTTAACAAATTCTCAGAGTGCTGCAGCCTATTATTAAGCTCAGGAAATTGCCACAATCATATCACTCCAATATGATCATGTGCTACTTACCCGAAATGTCTGGCAGTGCTATTGGTGCCACTGCCAAAAGGGGGCTTTGCAATCAAACTTATTGCATAAGTGCACATATCCAAGAAATAGTAATTTTCATCAAATACGCACTGAATCACTTCACAAAGGATATTTACTAAATTTACCTATTAAGTTGTTTTAATAGTTACACAAAAACGGTGTTTAAAGATATATAAACCATGATAACTATTGTAAACAAACCAAACATAATGTTTGATTTCTCTGATCCAAACAGTGGGATTTTCATAAATTTAAATCAAAAAGGTTCCTTTCATGAATATATGGAAAAATTTCTGTTTTTTTCAAGTACAATTAGTATTTTTCATTTTATGCAAAAATTACCGTTATGTCAAGCCAAAAACGAAGTTATTGGCTTGTGTTTTTCTAGCAAGGTGCTACTGACCATTTGCAAACTCAATTGACATTTAGAGCGTAATGTTCACCGTAAGAGACCCCCAATATTGCTCGGGTCGATGAAGCATCAAATATATTGCCAAAGACTCGTTGGCCATAGCGGGAACCCGGGACCTACTGATTCAGAGTCCTGCACTATAGAGCACACAAGCTCTCAAAATATGTTACTTCATGACTTGGGTACTGATTTGGTACTGGTTGTAGAGTAAAGCATATGCTAACAATTCTCACGAAACATTAGTTTCACGCTTTATTCCGTAATGGTCTATGGAAAACGGACTTGGATTCCAAGAGGACAAAGATTACATTTACAACGGCAAATTGACCAATCACAGTCACTGAAATTACATCACGATATTTTAAGCGTTTCTTTGGTAGGCTAGCCAAGCTAAAATATGAACTTACCTGATTCACACTGTTCTCCTTGAAACCCCGGTGGACAGACGCAGATCCCACTTGATTCCTCGCACATTCCACCATTGTAACACGTAGGACAGTCATTACTACACGAATCTTCATATTTACGTCTTGGGCACGCTTAATGCATTTTGTGTAATGCGACCAAATAAAAAGGTAAATATAGATGAATATCTTAAATACATGATGTGGCACTGTACAGTGCTATGGATTTGCATTAAAAACGACAAGGAGTGAAAGCAAACGAATATCCCCATATTCATCCTCCTTGATATCACTTGAAATGTCTTTACTCATCATTAAACTTTATAATTAGCACCATCTGTCAAATTGATCAACATATTAAACAGCCAGTACTTAGAACCTATGCAAATGAGCTCCTTAGACGAAATCTAATTTTCATTTCCCGGGTATATCACGGGTGAATATCAGGAAATCTTGGTCGCTAGATTTTT
The DNA here is from genome assembly GCA_000969725.1 of Ophiothrix spiculata. Taxonomy (NCBI): domain Eukaryota; kingdom Metazoa; phylum Echinodermata; class Ophiuroidea; order Amphilepidida; family Ophiotrichidae; genus Ophiothrix; species Ophiothrix spiculata. The sequence continues at coordinate 10,377 of JXSR01S013871.1, forward strand.
TTCTCGACGTGACCTGTCAGATGGGATCGGACTTTGAACCCCTGTAATCACAAAGGGGTTAATGCAAATAGAAAATGAAGATGTGGATGAAAATATTTAGAGTTTTTTTCAATAAGATAAGTCTATTTTTGACAGTGGAGAATAATTTTTTTTTCTTTCTTTTTTTTAAATGTCAATTTTAAGCTTTTAAAATCATGAGGTCAAATCTAATTACGTGTAGTGTGTTTTACAAAATTTCATGTAAAAATGGCTTATACAAATAGCAAGATAAGACATCAGACATCATATATATGAAATTTGAAAAATATATCTTTCCTGTAAGACTTTTAAATCAGTAAATAAATCGAGGGGAAATTCAGTACAATTAAACATTCGAAAGGGACCAAATGGCTTAAATATATTAAGCCCAGAAACGTAGATTTTTGGCAAAACGCAAAGACAAAATTTGACCTTACTCAATGAAAAAAATCACTGAAGAAATTACATAAATGTTCATATATGTTTCGCAAAATTTCAATTATTTTGGATTTCAGGATGTTTTACAACATTTATTCATCTAAATGCAACATTGTTTTGAATTATGATCTAGAATTACGGGTTTATGGGTCTTTTTATATTTGTGTCTCAAATTCATGAATATTCATGAGCATCGTTGAAACGACGGTCTGTGCCGATTTTCTATGCATAATAAAAAATAAACTAAGCCGTATTTCTCGTATCTGATTGTTGGCTGTTATAAATTGGTTTCGCCTTTTTTGTAAAATTAGCATAATTTTTTTTTATGTGTAAATTGTAATTCCTTTTCATTGCGTCCACCAGTCCATATAAGCCTATTGTCAGTCCGGGCAACGAAACAGATCTGGTTCGCGAACCAGATCTGGTTCGGTTGAAGCATGGCCAGATCTGGAACAATAAATCCCACAATTCATTGCACTTATACATTCAGATTCAGATTTTAAATTTTATTTTTGGCTATTTTGTTAACATATTCTTGTTGATAGTGAACAATGTTATATTTTTTGGTAAAAAGTTAAAATATAATTTGCATATTTAATTGATTACGGAAGCTAATTAAATCTATTGTCTTAATTAACAAATGACCTCACGGCAGATATTCAAAAACTCACGGTAGATTTTTAGGCAATATCTTAAAGGTTACAAAAACAGTAGAACATTTTAACCAGACCTCTAATAAACTCACCCGGGAACAAAAACCCACAAAACGCCAAATTCTGATTCAGATCTGGTTCGCCCGAACCAGATCGGGTTCGTTGCCCGGACTGATTGTGAGGCATATTTACAAAACATTTGGACGCAGCGATTGATCAGAAATTATCACTAACATTGTGTTAATCAACCCTGTAGAGTTTCACATCTCTAGATTACGTTTGAAAGAAAATATGGCGAATCATTTTCTTTTGTTTGATATTGCTGTGCACGGCTTTGTACCTAATTTTCCGAGTTATTTGATTTTTCAAGTTTCCCATTTCTCTGTGTCACTTCAGTGAGCTTTAAAGTACCCTTGGTTTGAACAAAGTATTCGTTTGAAGTTTATAAGTGTAGTTTCAAACATGAGAAAGCACACGTCTCCAAAATTGGTAAATACCGAGATATGGCGGATAAGATGAAAACCAACAGAAAAATATTCCATATTTAATGTCAAGCATGTAAGTATATACAAAAGTGAGCTGAAAGACTGGATGCTTCTTAAACGAAGTCATTTTACCACATGGTTAATATGTAATTTGCATTCATACAACCAATACAATCATGTAGAGTTAACTGGGAACATCATGCTAATGTAAATGCAATTAAATATCACACTGCAAAGATAGTTGCCTTAAATAAAAAGCGTTTGAAAAAAAAATATGCACTTTTCTTCCCTTTCCGTATACCGTATTCTTATTAAATATTGTGTTTCTCAAAAGGCAACAATTTTGATTATAACAGCAGAGCTAATTTTCCTGACTAGTGGTGTTTCATCTCCAATACAGAGTTGAATAATGAATATTTTATACATACTTCTGACAATAAGCTTCATGATGGCATGAACCCCCTGTTCTCTCTCCCCATCTTCATAGCATTCATATATGCCTCCGTCTGCCTTCCTCACATTGACGATAGTCACAGACTTCATACCATCCCAAGACTCCACATGTACACCATCATGTCGCCATCTTAACAAATCCTCCGCCAAGTTTGTTGTAACTTCTAGGGTGATTATATCACCAATGCTGGATGTTTTCGTAGACTTAGGAAATTTTACCGTAGCTGCATTGGAGAAAATATCCCGCATGCGAAAAAATTGTGAGAAGTGGACTGGTCTCGAGACTTGCAAATAAGGGTATCAAATTTGACATTTCAGTCTCTATAGGGTATCAAACTAAAAGAGAATGGTTGGAGTCAATCAATCAATCATACAAGTACTTGCATAACATGCATATCCCATGAAGGAGTCTATTCGTACAGGGGACCCACGGCTTTACGTGACTGTCCGACCACGGAGCAAGTAGAGTAAAGTTTCTTGCTCAAGGAAACAAAGAGACGAAAACCGCCCGGCCGGGGGGCTCGAACCCACAATCTCTGAATTACGAGACCCGTGCTCTAACCGCTCGGTCCTGCTCCCCTCGATTGATGATCATAGTGTCTAAATTGCCAATGAAATGCTTCAAACACCTAATAACACTTCTTAAAATTATTCAAATCGTGTACAGTTACATTTTAACTCCATATTTTGGTTTTTAAAAATTATTTCGTCACATTTGCGGGTCTCAGATGAACATACGCCGAAACCCTGTAATTTCACAATGTTCGGGCAATTTGATTTTGTTTCTCAATGAATTGCAAATAATATTTAGAGAAAAATAACTGTGCACCATCTTCATGTCTTTTTTTGAAGTCATTGTTTAAAATCGGAGGTTTTTGTTTTGGGCCGAGTTACTACGCTCCCTCAGAAAAAGTACCGAGGCACACAACAAACACCAACGATTTTAAGCAATGACCGAATTTAAAGATGGTGCAAAGTTATTATTGTCATTAGCAACCGTCTTTCGACATTTGTAATGCCTTTTATGCGTGATTTTATAAAGAAATACTTTATCAAACTTATTTCTTACTTAAAGGTTTGATTATCCCTATAAGCAGATAAGATAATTTCGATCAGTCCAGGCATAACGATCATCGCGTAGTATGATAAACGCGCACGCGTGTGGTGCATACGCGCGCTTGATTGGCGTTTTATGAGAAAACGCATTCAGCGCTAATGGCATCACATTCGCGGATCATTATAAGAAGTCACTGTTACCTGATAATGACCGCAGAGTTGTTTGCGTAAAAGTAGAAATAATCGTATTAGATTGGATCGCGTTATTACGCAGATTATTAATGTATCAATATGTGGTGTTGATTTTGAATAATAATACTAGTATTATAAACTAGCGCTGTTTTGCCTGCCGAAAACGGCCGAGTACTAATATTACGAGATCTCTGTATTGCCTGTTTTAATATAGACATTCCTTTTTATCCGTCTAATTAATATCAGCATTATATTAGTATAATTTACGTGTAAATTGATCATTCCATCAAGGAAGACAAAAAATGCAATTTCTATGTTAACACTAGACAAATACGTATGTATTTATATTTCACTTCACAATCTTTACTCTCCTTTGACATATAAATTACCTGAGTCAATATGGCAAGACAAATAACACTCCATGCGGCACAATCATCCAATCTTTATTAGGCCTACTGCACTAAAATATTTCCCATAAATTCCTAGCAATTATATTGCCAACATTTTACCATAATTTTTACAGATTCCCATAAAATTTAATACAGTCAGTAAAATGTATGCATATCTTTCATTATTATGCCCTTAGCGGGACTCGATCCTGGAACACTCGGTATCGTATATAAGCATACCCCTTGATCATGTTGACATCATGCACCACGCTGACTCGTGGTGAGTGACTGGGAAATTTTAAATACTTATCGATCAACAAATGGATTATATTCACCGTTCACGAAAATATTGACGAATCTTGGTGATTTGTAAGAGGGAAAGTAAAAGAGGACTGTATTTATGATTCCAATCAATTTCCATGATAGCATCACTAGAAAAATATTGAACGAGATATTCTCGTAAAAAAACCTGCGACGACATCAAACTACGGAAACTTGCTGTAAAATTTACTTTACAACATTGAATTACGGGATTGAACTGTCAAAACTACATGTATTCAACCGTAAAAATACGGTAATATTTTTCAGTAAAATTATACTCACCTCCAGCGGCTCGTTTGATGGCAGTTATCCTCACAGTATTCCCACCGTCATCTTTTGCTGTCAAATAGATTGCTCCAATTGTTTCTATCTTTTCTTGAGAGCCTTCCAAATACAGATTAATTCTTTCAGATTTACCGGTGGCTGACGTATACGTTACCCTACTTCCTGAGGGAAAGGCAGGGTTACTTGAAGGGATTGTACCAGCATCAGGATCAACAATTTCATTTCCTATATCACCAGGACCAGTATCGACCTCTCGACCAATGTTGAAAGTAGCATCCTTATCATCCCACGCAAGATATCCTCGGATCTCTACATCGTCATTATCGGAAAGATCTACTAGAAACGGATCTGGTTGGAATACTGTCACATCTATCTTGTGAACTTTCAGAATCAAGATGCATTTATTAGTGGTATTAATATTAATCTATCATGAGCACATTAAATTAATTGGGACCAAGTATACTTTAGGTAACATCCAAAATTTTAGGGTTACGGTTAAGGGTTAGGGTTAGGGTATGTTTAGAGTTAGGCCCGGTGCAGACTCCTCTATCGTATAGAATATTTTGCTTTATAGAATATGTGTGTTTTATTCGGTCATCACGTCATTTTGTCGTCAGCATAGAATATTCTAAGCAAAATAATCTATACGATAGTGGAGTCTGCACCGGGCCTTAGGGTTGGGTCTGGTCATGGTTAATTAGTTAGGATTGGGTCATAGTTAGTGAGTAGGGGACAGGTCATGGGTGAAGTTTTTAAGTCAAACGTTATAATGTACACTCTTAAAAAGAAAGGATCAAATTGATCCAATAAAGTATCAAATATGAGCTTACCCTTTTCCGGATCAATTTTGATCCAATAAAGTATCAAATATGAGCTTACCCTTTTCCGGATCAATTTTGATCCAAATTCTCCTCAAATTTGATCCTTTTCGGATCAAACACACTCTTTTTTGATCCGAAAAGGATCAAATTTGAGGAGAATTTGGATCAAAATTGATCCGGAAAAGGGTAAGCTCATATTTGATACTTTATCGGATCAATTTGATCCTTTCTTTTTAAGAGTGTATGAAAATGCGTCACTGACTGTGATCGGGGCTTTGCTACTGGTTCCAAGCAAACATTCTTGGCATTTGTACCACACGTTATAAATTCTATATGGGGAATAATTTATGTTATATTTTCAGGACTTCTTAGAAATGTAAACGAAGCATAACTGAGCATTAACATTCTAATATGTTTTGGAAAAGAGTGTCATCATACGGGTTACATGTAGTCCATGGTGAAATACCTATTATTGCATTTTATTGCATCCGACAAAATCCCAGTGGAAAGGTATTACCGTATGTCTATACCCGCGGCAAAAGGGTCCAGTTGTCGGCTCGTACATGTTGCTCCTTGTAGCATATCTAATGTATGGTATTTGTATACATCAGATATGCTACAATGAGCAACATGTAGGAGTCGACAACTGGACCCTTTTGCCGCGGCGGTACACAATATATATTATTGTGTCAATACATGCGATCAGTGGTACATTACCATTATCGTCCTGATCCTGATCTGGACCTAGATGGCACCTAGTGCCAAACTGCATACATCTTAAATTGACGTCAGCACTTCACTTACATATTTGGTAGTTTCAAAGAAGTTTTATCATATTGAAAATTTAATAATACATTTCTAGAAACACTATTATTGAATTCATTACACGTTACTTGCCTTGAACTTTTGTACCGTTGATTTTGACATTTCACCGGTAATAAATCATCCAATATTTAGTCAACAACCCATTAAGTTACAATTTTTCATGCCTTGAAGGTCAGGAATATGCCTTGAGGGTATAACTGTGTCCTTCATAAACCTCAGGTAGACCACATAGTAGTGGGTGGGCTAAATATTGGATGATTTATTACCAGTGAAATGTCAAAAGTAACGCGTAATGTTTACCTCTCCGGTGAAGTAAAAATTCAGATCATCAATAATTGTGTCTTATACTATAAATATTTAAGTTAACAAGAATGGTTATAGATGTAAGTTAACGGTTAAAAGTGCTGAAAATGCAATAAAATTAGTGCATGTACGACGTATACGTCACTGAAAGTTGAACTTCACATATGATCTTGGCTTATACCTCATCATGTGACCTTTTTTGGTCCAATCGTTGACGCTGATTAATGCTATAATATGAACGTTTGCGTTAACAATTTAGAAAAGAAAGTGAGTAAACTTACCTGCACATTTTACATTTGAACAAAATATATTTAATACACTCCAAGAGACGAGTAATAAAATTCTTAACTCCATTTGTGACGACTGAATAAAAGTAATGAACTTTGGATTGTTTATAATAGTCAATTGTATTTTATGTTTTATCTGAAACATTATCATTGAACGTGTGATAATATTTCAATCATACCAGGAATAAAAATACTCACCTTACTTCCGTTTTGTTTAATATTACAGTTATACGTCCTTCATTTCGCTTCCTTATATTTGAATGAAGTCCAATTCCCACTTTGCTTCTGGTGCGTTCTCGATGGATTATGCGATATATTCCAGATGCATCGGGAAATGGCATCTTGAAAGCCTCACCGATGTGTAGCAAATGAGACAACATTGCCATTGCTCCTCTGATGTGTTTGCGACCAGTTTGGACTTCTTGGCGATATCTTTACGATGTAATTACATTGTCGATCTCTTAAAAAAAAAAAAAAAAAACATTACAAATGCTTCAGCGATGCATTTGCGATTAATTCACGAATCTAATTAATGGTGTATTTTGAGTGCATTGATTTCATCAATGCACTGCAGCATCGATAATTGCACTTGATAATTTTAAGACTGCGTATCGAGCGATGTTGCAGTGATGAAATTGCTGGACTCTGGACGTACCATTATTTTCACATCACGAGAGCGGCAACTTCAAAGGTTGATGAATTCGGGCTCGGAGCTTAAAAGCAACGGCAGCGAATGCTTTGGCGAAGAGATTGTTTGACCTTGAAAAGGTATGCATCGCGAGGAATGCTAATATTGAAATTTCTCACAATGCTATCTCGATATTTTTTTCGTGAAAACAGGTCGCTAATGCTCTACCAACCATGCCAACGGTCCACCAGTTTTCGCGACGTTCACTCGTAGTATTCAAGATGCAAAGTAAAACAGTACAGAAAATGCACTATATAATGGCTTACAGTAGTGCATGATATGTAAGGTTGGCTTGGGATTGGAGTTCTTAAAAGAGACCAGAAGATTTGACTAGAAGAATTTCACGTAGAACAGCTAAACTAATATCAGTGAACCGCTGTTTAATGTCACAACTAATCAGGCGTGCGTTATTGATGCATTTATTTATGTAAAACTAGCCAGCTCACGTGGTAAGTGGAGTGTTTGGTGGTAACCTGGCAATGGGTAATGGCATAGTCGCACAATAATATTATTTCACATATTCAATTATCACATAACAACTAGTGTGTTACACATGCGTAAGACTATTTGGGTCATTCCAATTTTAAATGCCACAAACGTTACCAAGATGTTACATGTTCTTGACCTTCAATTCGAATGAGTTTTTGATATGTTCCGGGTATGCAGCAGCCCTTGAAGATAACTCAAGCTCATTTAAATTTAAGAGCGGGATCATGTAACATTTTAGTAACGTTTGTGACATTTGAAAAATTGGAATGACCCATTTTCTTTACAGTATAGGCAGTACATGTAAAGTATATTTTTTATAATCATATCACAGGGTTGCCTTCACACCTTTGTTCTGTTGGCAGGGATGACTTGTGTCATATTATGGCCTTTTGCTACGAACTTTCGCAGGCTGAATATTCCAATTACGCGTGGGAATATTCAGCTTTCGCAGCTGAATCTTCCCATGCATAATGAGAATGACACGGAATAGTACGAAAGGACAAATATTCATGATTATATATACGATACGAACGCTTATGGGCTCATATGTTAAAACCAAATACCGTACCTCATTTCAATATAAGAAATATCAGTTTACAGAACAGTTACCAATTAAAACAATTGCAGTTGAACTGATCGAGATCAGAAAGACACTGCTAATTTTTAAAAATGTTCTTAAAGTCTAAAATCGTTCTAAAAAGGATTTTCATCGGGTCTTATGTTAATACGTTAATAAAATATGAAATGACTATTTTAACATGTTCTTTCATACGTTTGCTATGGACTTCTACCAGCTGGATGTTTATGTACTTACCAGGCCAGAGGAGGCCATGTTTTCTACATAACCTAAACGTAGCATTCGTTTCGTTTAACATATTGTAAAAACGCAGACCTCTTTCATACTAAGACAATTTCAAATACATTGATATTGTGGATAGTACATGTACCATACTTCTAAAATAAGATTTTAAACATTCTTATCTTGGAAGCATTAGGTCATCAAATTGGACAAAAATCGTCTTAAGGACTAAAAACATAGAAATCACGGAAACAAAGACTATTGAATGTTTTATTTGTTATTCAGCAATCTAATAAACATAATAATGTATATAAATAACACAACACAGTGATAAGATATCCTTATTCGACTAAACAGACTGAAACGAAACGCCTAAGATTGCGTGATTAAGTGAAAATGTCGTTAAATCTAGACTGGCTGTGGATGTAACGACATAACAAATGTAACAGTTGATTAGACATGATAATAGACTTAATCAAAATCTCGATTGTTCTGTTTTTATGATTAATCCATATGATTTTTTGATTAGTAAGACAAATTGTTTAGAAAGCCTTAGGGACGCACCATTAGACTTTCAGGGGGTCGGAAGTTTAGGTCGAGGTAAGGTTTTTTTCTAAAGCAGTGGGTCAAATCATATTTTCTCTCACATAGTAAGTCAAGTTATTTCTTTTCAGGAAGTCTAATGGTACTACACAATAATTGGATTTTGCCAATATACAATTAGTCAGTTCAAATGTTCTGTCCGTGCATAAAAATGCATTTTGTAAACTATTTTGTTAACCCATTACTTATTCTATTCAACTGAGGCAATAAGTATAGAGATAATCCCCACTTGAGAAATTGCAATCCGTAACAATCCCTTTGTGTTTACACGAGAAAAAGCACAACTAAGACGCCCAGGAATTTTTGCTTTCGTCGAAAACAATAGCCTATCCCATACTTTGATTGAAAGGCGTCTTTTGTGTGTCTTTTGTAAGTCCATATTTCTTTTGTCTATTACGATTTGTCAACTAAATCCTTTGTCTTTTAATGAGATAACTTACGACAAACTTGAACAGGCATACTATCCTAGTTCAAATGTTTTATAAATACATTTTGTAAGCTTTATGAAATATTTTGTTAGTCCATTACTCATTACTGATTCTATTCATTAGAGTCAATAAATGTAGATAATCCCCACTTGAGGGTTTGCAATCCGTAACAATCCTTTTGTGTTTACATCAGCAAAAGCGAAAGCAAAAAACCATGTCTATTTTCATAAAAGACAATAGACGCCTTCTTTGATTGACAAGTCTCTTTTGTGCGGTATTAGTTCGATACTTCTTTTGTCAATTATAATTTTGTAAACGTTTGTAAAGCTGTGTCTTTTAATGAAATTTTATAAAAAAGCTTCATAAAAATATTTTGTTAGCCCATTACTGATTCTATTCATTAGAGTCAATTAAAGTGTAGATAATCCCCACTTGAGGGTTTTGCTATCCGAAACAATCCTTTTGTGTTTACACAAACAAAAGCACAAAACCTTGGCTATTTTCATAAAAGACAATAGACTATCACCTTCTTTGATTAACATGTCTCTTTTGTGCGGTATTAGTTCGATACTTCTTTTGCCAATCATATATAATTATGTAAACGTTTGTAAAGCTGTGTCTTTTAATGAGATTTTACGAAGACATACTGAATGACAATATGCAAAAGGGTGATTCCAAAGTAACGTTTGTGACCGAAAATTGGAAAATTTCACTTTTAAATGGCCTAAGAACCTGAAAATGTCACTTTTAAATGGCCACAGAACCTAGCATAAACATTATATCAACGAGTTTGTTGTTGATAATGGTGCTCAATGGTGGGATCAAGACATGCAGGTGTTTAAAGATTAAAATAATTTCCAAAATACTGCATACAGTTCATGTAACGTTCGGTAACATTTGTGACATTGCACGGAAATGGTTTTTTGCTCCCAATGACTTCAAAGTAAAATTTTTCTGACATGTTAGCGAATTTTTTATTGCGCTTTTCACAGATGATTGGTAACATATTTACAAATACAGGGTGTCCCAATAAACATTGTGCATGCATATAGAGCTGATTTTCTCAGAAGTTTGCCTGACTATCTTCTTAAAACACATATTACTTTAAAGTTTATGCTTGTGTCTATCATTGTTGAAAATTTCAAGCTAATCCAACGATGCAAACCAGAGATATGATTGATTTTGTTAGCTGGTATATTTTTTCTTCTGCACAATGGAAAATCCTGTAGTTAAGAATGTTATCAAAGAACTTCGAAAGGCTTCATACAAACCTTTGACACTTGAGTAATTAACATCGAAAACATTACTACGTACCTAACTTATATTCTTCGAAAAATTCACCAAAAACAAACTAAACAGAAATTTGTCTCAATTTACATCACGCGCAACGACTCTAGATTCATTATTAGGATTATATAAAGATAGAAAACTGCTTAAAAATTGCACAAACCCTAAGGGGTCTTTTACAAGATATCTTTGAATGACGCTGGTTGTCCACATTGCTTCTAAACATTAAGAAATATTTCATGTGCTTATAAATCGTATGAATTGATGACATGATATTCTGCGTTTTGGTATAGCCAATATTGTTTTTAATATTTTTATGACAGTTCTTAGAGTTATGAATGTGTATATTTTCTTCACATGTCCAATTTAAGTCCTTTCTGATCATAGCGAGCTGTATGTCCTTTAATCTGTTTTCCTAGATGGTTGATACACTTTCTTCCCTGCTTTCCATATCTCTAACGACACAGCATTCCTCTTCGTTGTCATATTCGTACTTCACTTCTTCGTCATAAGGTT
>JXSR01S013872.1:0-14711 GCA_000969725.1 Ophiothrix spiculata
GGGGTAGTCCTCTCTGGCCAATTCTGGCCTTTTGACTGCTCCTCCATAATTGTATCTTTGTATTTTTATCAATGTGTTTGTTTGTTTATATTTTGCGTGTATATATTATGGAAATAAAGTTGAATTGAATTGAATTGAATTGAATAATTCCGAAATGCAAGATCTGAGAAGCCCATCGTAATCAGTACTCTTAACACAGATGACAGTTAAAAGTTGGCTTGGTTAAACTCATTCAAACCATCAAAAACAATACAAAACGGGAGACATACCACGAGAGCGACCTATACAGGCGCTACGCAGAATCACGTAATTTGACCTTGATATTTAATGCTGAAATATTTAAGAATAAAAGAAAATTGTATGCACATTATATATACCCAGTTTGAATTGAATATGATATATAATAGTGATGTTGTAATCAATTATTTAAAAAGGATGCATATTACAGGAGTCCAAGGTGAATTAATCATCGATCTCATGTCACTTTGCCACGACCACATATCCGGTTGCGATGCCACAGGATTTCGTCTATTGTGTTCTTGACATAATCCTTGTAATTAGACCAAGAAAGCATATGTGAAAAGGGTTTACTAAATCATCTTATTGTTTTCAACAAAGTTGAGCATTATACAGTTTAATTTTGACCTGAATGCATCTCCTCTTTATAAAATTGTTCTCTCAACATTTTGCACATGTGACACACACACAAAAAAACACTTGTCACTAGGTTGAAAACAGAACTTAACCCTTTGAACCCTGGCCATTCCACATGTATTTGTACCGCTGACCCTGGCCAACCCGAAAGTTTAAACACACAATATAACCCCTAAACTAAGTTAGATTTTGATTTCCCTTGCTTTACTTTTTCATTTTACATTAGTCTGAAATATTCCAATAACCAGCATTCACAAAAGAATATTAAATGTCGACCAACATATTCAACATTTACGTTGTAGTCTATGGACAAAGCCACATTTGTTGACAATTGTGATCAAATTTGCAAAAATATATGGAATTTTTTACATCTGTCGAGTCAATAAGAGCAAAATTGACCCATCAACCATGGGTTCAAAGCTTCATTGATGTCTTCCGATATAAATAAGACAATTGAAAATTGTAACTACCCATACCTGATGACAGACACACCAAGTTTCTAACTCGTGACCTTGAAGCCGGTAAACCAGCTCATCGGATATACGGTACATGTGAGCCGGTATACCGGCCCGTCGGGTTCAAAGGTAAGTTGTTCCACATATTTTTCAGCGCTCAGTGGCTTCTTTGTTATGAGCGCTCAAAAATCTCACATTATTATTATTATTTACTCATTTCTTGTATTTCAGGAAAGAGCACATCATGACAATGTCTTCACGCATCATAGAGATGAGAGAAACCCTGTACCAACGTCTTAAAGCACTGGGCACCCCCGGGAAATGGAATCACATCGTAGATCAGATCGGCATGTTTAGCTACACTGGATTAGGTCGTAAGTATCTGAATCATAGCCTGGGGTGTTAAGGGGGTACCAATGTCTAAAGGGCTGAGAACCCCCTGGAAATGGGAGTCACATCATAGATCAGATCGGCATGTTTAGCTACACTGGATTAAGTCGTAAGTATCTGGATCATAGCCTCGGGTGTGAAGGGGGTACTAATGTCTGAAAGGGCTGAGAACCCCCTGGAAATGGGAGTCACATCATAGACCAGATCGGCATGTTTAGCTACACTGGATTAGGTCGTAAGTATCTGAATCATAGCCTAGGGTGTGGAGGGGGTACCAATGTCTAAAGGGATGAGAACCCCCCTGGAAATGGGAGTCACATCATAGATCAGATTGGAATGTTTAGCTAAACTGGATTAGGTCGTATCAGGACGTTCACACTGAGAAATTTAGTTATGACTATATTCTCGCTCGTGAGCCACTCATCATGACCAAATTCTCAGTGTGAACGCAATTTTAGAAAGTGTCTCGCTTGTGACCAAAAGTGACGCGCCACTAGTTTTAACGCACATGTCGTGTCCCAGTGTGAACGCAACTGCTAAGTTGTCTCGCTCTAGAGCCGCTCACGAGCGAGAATATAGTCATGATCAAATTATGTGTGAACATGCCCTCAGAATCATAGTCTAGGGTATGCAGTAGGTATCAACATCTAAAAGCACTTGGGCTGTCGTCGGGACCAATTTTTCATGTCGATATGTCAACATAAATGTATGTCGACATAACCCATCATGTAGTAGTACTGACTGCGCCGTAACATTCACATATATTTCGAGATACCTAACGTGTATAGAGGCGATTCAATTCATCATGTAAACTTGGGTAAATATCGCCCGTAACCCGTAAACTAAAAAGCATGAGTTCTTATTATTTATATACCATAAAAAGTAAGTTATTTTGCAATATCTGATTGACATCGTGCCAGTTATTTCCTTAACTATCCGCTTTTTCTGACTTTTCTTAATGCTTGTTTACATGTGGTTTATGTTGCAATGGGAATCAGTTCTGTCGACATATCACGATATGCTCTCTGTCGACATAATTTTCGACATAAGCTCTGTCAACAACAGCCCTAAAAGTACTGGAGACCCCTGGGAAATGGAATAACATCATTGATAAGATTTGCATGTTTATCTACATTGAATTAGGTTGTTGGAGTCATAGCTTAGGGTGCAGGATGTAGCATGTCCAATAGCACTGGGAACCCCAGAGAAATGGAATCACATCGTAAATCAGATTTGCATGTTTAGCTACACTGGATTAGGCAATAAGTATTAGACCCATAGCCAACATCAGATGACGCTTGGAACCCCAAGAAATGGAATCGTGTTGTAAACTAGATATGTTTAGCTATTATCTATTATTATCACCAAAAATGTGATGTGATCTAGGAAAGAGATTTGTGTGTCGTCAGTCTTCTTTTTTGAATTTTATTATTACAACCTATTATGTATTAAACTTTAATCTTGCTACATTATGATTCATGGCCTATATATGATGAATGGTTAAAACCATAAAACATTCAATGTAACAAGTGACAAAAGGAATTTTCTGCCTTTACTGCCATGTAACTCATAATCAGTATTTAAGACATCAGCTCAATTTCCATAATCATGTCACAATCATTATCAGTGGATCAGTTTTGAATTCATTTTTTGCATTATTTTATTCACAGCTAATCAAGTGGAGTTTTTGAAGAAGAAACACAGCGTGTACGTCATGAAGGATGGACGCATGAATATGTGCGCGCTGACAACCAAGAACGTCGACTACGTAGCAAACGCTATTCACGAAGCCGTGTCCACTGTCCATGAAGATCCAAAATTGTAATGTACTGGTGTGTATAAGAATAAATATGAAGCAAATTATACAAATTTTGCTGTAAATTATTTCAAAATAGATGATTCCTTTGCCTTTGATCTAGTACACTGCATTGCAGTAGTGCAAAAAAAAGTTGTGTATGCGCAAATTTAGATGAAATATTTTGAATATTTTTGTAGATCTTATAAATTCATGAAGTGGAAAATAGCTTTCAAATAAGAGATAGCAAATAAATCACACATCTGGATTCGTATAATTATGTAACATTATGAACATTATATGTTCTGCATATATAGAGCTATTGAATTATTGTTAGTTGATTTATGCAAAATCTCAACTGTAATAGAGATTGTGCGTGGCACTTCACTTTGCACTAGTATACTTCAGATGAAACATTGTTGCAAAAAACGCCATCTGAAGCAGAGGAATTATTTGTTTTGATATACCATTATGTGACCTGCTTCTGTGAAACCCAACCAAAGGTGTTAGCACCAGGGTTGTCAAATGTTGAAGGCTAAAACCTTGGCAATGGACAATTTTTACCATTCAAAGTACACCAATCTTTTGCCATGCCAAAATGCAGTCAGTTGTTTAATTTCAGAAGCTTTGAAGTAGACACCTTGCAAATTTACAGTCTAACTTGGTGAAAGCAATAATGTTATCCACTCTTGGAAGTTTTTGGGTAGTCTATTTTGATTTTGTTGATGTCTTCCTGGCAATGTGTTAATCCAGTTGGATATAGTAATCTAATAATTTTTAAATGTGTAAACGGCAAAGAGGTTCTAAAATTATCCAAATTAGATAGAAAAAATTAATGCCAGTAGATGGGGGCAAAAGTATTCCCAACTTTTGGTTACCCATGCAGGACAAATTTTACACGCTGCAAGCAAGTTTAAGATAGCCTTATTGGGCAGAAAAACTATGTAATTGGCAACACTATTATGAAGTAGACACCACAGATTAGTTAATAGAAGCAAAATATATTTTTCTGAGAAATTTTTGATACTTTCTGTACAATGCTGAACTGTGTTCACAAAATGTTGTGTACTTTGAACATTTCAAATCCTCAATTTATATTGACCAATTAGGCCAAATAAAAAAATTCTTGTAGCTCACAAATGGCTTGAAATTAATTTGGAATAAGTTCTTAGCTCCATGTGTTGATATTTCACAAAAATCAAGCATATATTCATGATTAAATAAAAGTTTATTTCAATCTTGTGCATAAATTTGTTATTGGTGAGGAAAGTATGATTTTCCAAAACAAATTATAGAAAAAAATAAAAACATCACTGCATAACTTTTTTTCCATATCACCCAATTTTACACCATATCACCCGATTTTACAAACATGTATGGCAGCAATTTTAAGTTTTAAGTATAAGCAATATTAAAGTTGCATTATCAGCCATTTTAAGGTTACAGTATTGGCAATTTTAAGGTTTCTCTATCATCAGCAGTGTAAGGTATCAGCAATTTTAAAAGTTGCTTGCAGTATCAACAATTTTAAGGTTACAGTATCAACAATTTTAAGGTTACAGTATCAACAATTTTAAGGTTACAGTATCAACAATTTTATTAGGGTATTGACAAATCTGAGAAATAATTGTCAAAAAAGTTTGCAGGTCACATAGTTGATTGTCTTTCTGCTGTGCACCATAACCTACCTCCCATCACATGTAGAAGAATGATAGTACTGAAAGAGCAAAAATTAGAGAGTAGATAATTGTCTTGATATTTCATTAGCATGTTTGTTTAGGACCCCTAGTTTAGTTTACACCAGGGATAGCGCTATAAGGGGTTTTGGTTCCAAACACACCTTTTTGGGGCAATTAGATCCCAAAAATTTGGATTTGTGTCTACCTGAAGGTCCAAAATTAGCCCCAAACCGACTATTTTTTTTAGAAATCCCATCCACAGAATTTGTCATAGAATGAAGCTGATTGCTTCATTGAATTGAGCAATTTCATCTTCATGAAATGAAATCCAAAACCTTACCTGTTCACACCCGAAGAAAAATCTTTCTTATCTTCATTGATGCTTGAAAGTGATATCGTCTAGTGTCTGGTGTTGTAAGATTAGGCTGGTAAAAAAGAAAATAGTTTCTTGTAGTGCACCCCTTTGCCGCCGCATGATTTTTTTTAGTCCTAGAATTCGCCGAAATCATCCGGTTCAGCCCGTTTAATTTGTATTTTTCATGTTTAACACAAAACAAATAGCACAAAACCCTTCCTTGATGCAATGTTACTGAATCTTACTCCCTGTTTTGTCCATTTTTATAGTCAATTGACACCTCCCTCATGGCACTCCCTCCTCACTTTCCAAAGACTGGGGAAAAAAACGCCCTCGTGCCTCACTTTACAAAGACCAGTGCTACGAGGAACTATTTTTGTTAAAGCTGCCTTACCTTGAATGTGATTGTTTGTAAAGGTATTAGGGTTTGTCTTCTCAATTTTGTGCGAGAATTTTAAAATGAGATTTATCTAAATTATATTTAAAAGTTTATTTATTATAGCCTGTGTTTCTCTAGATCAAGGAATTTTAAAAATGGGGAATTGACACTCATTTTGACGGCCATGTTTAACCGTATTGGATTTGTCACCATGCTGATTGTTTCTTGTGAACAGTTAGTTATTGTATTAAATGGTATGCGTTCATCACATCGCTTCAAATTCTTCTATGGAAATCTGTGCATCAAGCTCGCCACCCGGGGGTAAGGGGGGGGGGGGTCTCAAATTGACATTGCATTCATATTAAATGTGAATGCCTTTTGTGGTGGTTATTCACAGATTTGGCACAGCAATCGGGTGGTTGTCATCACAAATGAGCCCAACCTGTGTGCCTAAATTGGGTGTATTTTGATGAAATTTGCTCAAAAAACAGCAAATTTGGTCAATATTTGGGTGTTTTTCTGTCAAAACTGATATTCAAATGGATGGGATTTTGAGTTCGTAATTTGGCTGAGCCTCATACTCTGAGGGTGCTGTTAGTGTAATAGTCAAGAATTGCACTCATGTGCATCAACAAGATGCCAGTGCTAATTCCTCTTTTTTTTAATTCCTTGGTTTTGATAAATATATTAAGCCAATATTTGCCTGATTTGAACAAAAACAGAAGTGTAGCTATAGAGGGATTGTAATGGTTGCAATTTAAATTGCCAACATTTTAGATATGTTGTTAGTTTATTTGCCCTTAACATTCACTGCCATTTTGGTGCTCTTTTTAAGTCAAACACCCACCCCAATCATTAATCTATGCCATATTAGGACCTATATCAATTTTTTCCTGAGTTTCTTTTTTTGAAACCAGGTAGTGTTAACCCTAAAAGAGCTGGGGTGGGGGGGGGGGGGGGAGAATCCCCCCCCCCCCCCCAAATTTTTTTTTATACCTCCCCCGGTTGTTATTTTTTCGCGCTGAAACTTCTTGACTTTTTTCCTTAAAGCCTTGCGGTTATTTTAAGACCATTTTTGTGAAAATCGGACCTAGGGTTAGGACGTGGCGTTCCGTAATGGCACGCTGGGTCAAAAACTGATTTTCAATGCAAATTACATACAAATCGTGTTTTTTGTTATTAGGATACACTTCCAGTATGTTTTATTGTATTTATTTGATTTATTTGGAGTAAGAACATGCCTAAGTATACTTTGACACACATTATCGATAAAAATTGCAACTTTTGCTCGAAAAACCATGATTTTGGCGATTTTTGGTGATTTTCGCGATTTTCGACGCGACTTCACTTATGACGTCACTGTGACGTCATATAAGGTCCGATTTCAATTTTTTTTGGTACCAATGGACTCGTGAGGGTCCTAGCTATCCACCAGTACCCTATACTTGATATTTCGTCAATTGGTTTCCAAGATCGGAAGGGGGGCGGAATCTACGACTAACTAAAAATTTACGACTAACTAAAGTCCATAAACCAATTTTTGTTCCAAAAATAATTGCAATATTATAAAAAAAAGATAAATAAATCAAAATACTTAACAAATTTCAGTATAAATCTTTAAAAGAACAATAATAATCACTGGATTTCTCCAAAAATGTGCTATTTTTCAAAAAATGAAATTTCACTTAGTCTCAGACTATAATTGGATTTAATTTGTGAATATACGCTTGTGTCAGAGACCACTGCATATTTGTTTTACGAATTAAATTCAATTAAGTTTGTCTTGTTTTGTGCATACAGACCCTAGGGTTAGAATCATGTGCAGTGTATCACATGAAAGTAAAGTCATATCTACAGTATGCCATTAATGTATCACCTTGTCACTAGAATGTGAATAATCCTCACAATTGGGCTTATATGTCAGTGTTTCTTGGAAGGGTTCTTCAGGGGCTTTTCAGGGTGTGAAAGGGTTCTTCAGGTAACGTTGCAAAATGGTTTTATCCTTTAGGGGACAGATTCTTCAGGTGACAGTCAAGTACCACTGTCCTTTAATCAGTTATACAAGTAAGTTACAACTGTCTTGGATTCAAATGGACAAGTTATTGTTTGTAACAACAATTTGTCCATTCTGTGTTTGTTTTCAGCAATCACTTAATCCTTAAATTGTTTCAGGGTCTGATATATGACACTCACAAAGTCATAGTTACCTCATTGATTGTATGTGTGTTAGGCTACGATCACATAGAACTATACTATTCGGGTATATGGTGCACAATTTCACCTTAGCAAGCGTATAGATGCAATCGAACATGTGAATTTGATGCTACCGGGTCACATAAAAGGGCACTGTTCGAAAAAACGTATAGCTCGCCGTTCCTGTATAAAATATAGCCATCGAATAGCGTATAGCGAATACTGTATACTGTATACTTCTATGTGATCGCAGCCTTAAAGGGGAATTAAAGACTACATGTGTTTAGTCCATTGTAGCTTTTTTTAATGGGCATTTTTGAATTATAAATTATTGTAATGTAATTGTATGTTAAACAATATCCTATTATCCTGCATTGTTAAGGAGTATGGTCTGATTATTTCAACTTTTTTCAAATAATCTTGAGATTTTGGTAAAAATATTGCTCTTATTTTTTCTGATATTAAACCCATGTTTTAATAATTATGGTGACCATAATTAAATTTACAGAGCAATGCATAGGAGCTGTAAAATTCAACGTTGCTCATAAACTCAAAATTATGGCTTGACTGATTCAACTGAAACCTTTTACTCTTGTTAGACTGAAAACATTGAACAATTGGACAAAGTACCTTTAATGAGAACAAATCAGGTTCAACCATCATAATCACTTGATCACTGCTGGTTTTGGGATGTAATATTTCTATTGTATACACTGCCAATTAGACCCTATAGACAGACACATAACTTGTAATCTCATTAATTTCAAAAACCCAATTGTTGCCATCCAGCTCAAAGCAGCCAAAAGTCGGCCTCTGGTAATTTTATAAAGTCCATGTTGTAAGGTTTATCTCTTTCACTATGGAATCAAATTTATACCATCCGTCCTATTTCTCCTGAAAGCCACTCTGAGCGGCTCACAGAGACCTAACTTTATGATAGCATATGATAATTGTATTGCGCCAGAGTTCACTTTGCTAATAAAAATGATTGCGCTAGATAGCTCTTTGTTTCAATTGCTTGCTGGCGAAATTTCAACCAATTTGGGTACGTAGTTATTTTTTTAGAACTCTTTGAAAAAATTGCATCAAAGTAGAAATTCCAGCAAATCATGTACACTTTTTCAGTCGAAATTTGTCATGAAGTAATGGAGGAAACTGAGATAAGCGCATTCAAAAGCCAGTAAGCTATATACCTTTTTTGATGGTCCTTCTAAGATGTGGTTTTTGCGTTAGTGAATCTGAAAAAACATCAATTTGCATGTATTTTCACATGTAGTGCAAAATGAAGTATGAAGACATGGCTGTTTGGAGCTGGAAAGTCACAATTAGGGAGATCAGATTTAGATCTTTGTTACTGAGTTAAATGTGTGTTCAAGAATGTGCAACAACCCACCAAATATTTTCTTCATGGTATGAAAGGGTTAGCATTTTAAAATGTTCATGTCAGAAATTACTTTCTGTAGTCATGCAGATTATGAATCTAATTGAATAAGCAGACTATGTTACATTTATAAATGTATGATTATATTGAAATAATGTATTATTTGTTAATTGGAATTATGATTTTATTGGTCAATTTAGAAACAATGACTGCGGTGCAATGAATTGTTTAGATCTTTGTGTGTTTGATTATTATGTGAGGGCAAGTCACTATAAGGCTGTGATCACATTGAAGTATACAATATATATACTTGGGCGAAGTACTCATATTAGAATTTTACAGAGATTATCCCAACACTAAAAATATGAGTGCTTCTCAGGAGAGCGAATATCGTATACCGTATACTTCTGTGTGATCGCAGCCTTGGGGTCAAACTATACTTCATACGAGCTACCATATATTTGGTGCAATAAGTCTTTGTTATCTAATATATAATAATGATGGAAGCTTGGTGATGAAAAATCAATACACCTCACTTTTTATGTGATGCCAAACCAGTCTCTGTTATTGATAAGAAAATGCATTGGAATTAATGTAATAACAAAGGCTTGTGGCTTCAAGACTATAATTTGACCCTTACACCCAGCCAACATACACAAAAGTGAGACCTCCCTTGCTCAGGTCAAACTGAAAAGAGGTCAGAAATAGCTCCAAACATGTCCAACTGGTTGGTAAATCTGTACCACTGTGTTTGAATTTCTCATTCATTTCATATACATGCAAATTATGCACCACTTGAAGGTAGCTAATAACCAAATTGATATTTTAGGGAATTCTACAATATTGAGCTGATTAATGTATAATTTTATTGCAATGGGTAGGGCCGCCTTTTCAAAGTAGGGGTGAGACTTCAGAAGTTTATGCTATATAGATTATATATAACATCATGACCACATAGGTGTATTTTTGCTGGGTTAAGAACTTTTAACAAAGTGCTGAAAGTTTATTAAAGTGTACATTTCCAGAAAGGATTTGCACAAGGAACATGATGGTGATGTTGATTTTTGACCAAAAATCACAAAAAAACACACATTTTTTTGCCATTTGGGCTTCCAACCGAGCTAAAAATAACATTTAAAAAAAGAAGACTTCATAATGGTAATTGTTTATTTAAAATGCTCATTCAGATGTTGCTTCATTTTTATTTTTGAGGATTTTGACCAATTTTTTGAATTTCATAACAAATGAGGTCAAAAAATGACCAAAACCTTATTTGGCATGAAAATCAAAAATTTGCCAAAATCCTAAAAAATAAAAATGATGCCACAACTGAGTGGGTGTTTTAAATTAAAAAAATTCCCATTCTGAAGTTTTATTTAAAAAAATTGTTATTTTTAGCTTGGTTGGAAGCCCAAAATGGCTATTTGTGATTTTCTCAAAAAATGTGATTTTTGGTCAAAAATCAACATTTAAAAAAAAGATGACTTGTGAAAATTACTTTCTGGTAATGTATACTTGTATTAACTTTAAACACTTTGTTAAAAAGTTATGGTACAAAATAAACTTGCAAAAACGTAAAATTGAGTAACGTGCTTTCCCCCTTAAGGTGCCTACTTATCATGGCCTCATCTTGTGTTTAGAGGAAGCCCTGGACACCCCAGATAAAGCCTCCAAATCTAGGTTATATACAACTTGTGCTTTGACATAAGCACAAATGAATTAGCAAGTCCCAACCTAGGATTATATTATTGATCCTGGGTTTACGATTCTTTATCTAGGATGGGAATGTGGGCCTTAACCTAAGTTAAGGCTGCGTTATTCTATGTAAATGCTCCTTATCCAGGGTTTGATCCTTTAACCCAAGTCAAAACACTTTAATGACAGCTAAGACTGTCATATTTTAGGTTGACACTCCTTGCCTTTGGTTTACCATAAACCCCAACTATTGCAGCCGACTGGGTGTCCCCTCAAAAAACCTTACAATCTTAAAATGTAATTTTATTAGGTTTAGCAGATAGTCAGAAATATTGCTTTTTATATATATAGTCCATGTATGCACACAAAAGAGGTTTAAGAGTTAGACCAGGTTCAAAGTTAGACCAGGTCTGAGTCAAAATTTCAACTGCTATAAAAGGACATTTTATAGCATTTTTGAACTGCAACAAGTTTCAAAATTATAGATGCAGCTACAAATGTTACAAACAACACAAAATATGACAATATTAATTGAGGAAAATGTATTTATCTGTGATACAAAATTTCACTTAAACCGGGTCTAACTTTAAACCTGGTCTTACTCTTAAACATCTTTTTAACATAAGGACCCAATATGTTGTTTGTTTCATTTCAATCTATAGTGTATTACAAAGGTTATGGTTTATCAAATATTCGACTGGATTTTTGTCTGGTCCAATTTCATGATTATTGGTCATAAAGTGGTGGTGTTTTTGAATGTGATCACCTTGTATAATTTCTCAGAACTGCCTTGCTTTCTCATCAAATTTGTGTTCATTAATTCAGCATAGATAAAAGATAGCATGCACATAATGAATTAGCAAGCATTGTTACGGTTGAGTGAGCAGATCAAGGATAATACTTAAGTAGAACTTTAAAATTCAAGAGGAACTTATAAATTTGTGAAATCGGACCAGAAAATATTACATCCAAATAATAAACAAAACATTTCGTTTTGGCGTCATTATTTGCGCATTTCACTTTTGTATTTGATATTTTAGAAAACGAAAATCAAAAAAGCCAATTTGATAAAAAGAACGGGGAAAATTGCAAATATTTTACCAAAGAAGTGTTTTCTTTTCAACAAAAACTTGAAACCGGACAGGTTTCTTACTGAAAAAATCATCAACCATGCGAATTTTCAATCAAAATTTGCCTTAGAACCTCTTGAACAATAGAAAAAAACAAAAAAACAAAATAAAATAAAAAACTGCATTTCGCATTTAGGTTTTTTGACCACCGACAGGAAACAAACTTGGTTTTTTTTATGCCTAATGTGTATTTTTTTCTGGGACACGCTGTATACTTTAGGTTAAGACTCTCTGACAAGGCTGTGCTATACTTAAAGTCAGCCTATAGGTACCTCAATCCATGTCCTATACCTCAAATCACCTGATAAAATTATACTTTTTTGCTTGATCCATAATAATTGAACTACCTGAATTTGAGATCCATGGTCCCAAAGGTCGTTGACTCATGGTAACTAAACCAGTCCAATCAGAGGTTTCTCATCCTTTGTCAAAATTATATGTTGATTAGTGTTGAGATAGGATATGTTTTGACATATTAAATGGTCATGTCAAATATTGCTGAACTTACAACATAAAACATGTCTGTAAACATATTTTTGTGTACTGGGAAATAATAGGGTGGGGTGGGGACTCGCTTTCGAAGAGACGCAGGTATGACAAAATACCTGCCAACCACAGAGAGGTTATTTAAATAAATGAAATGAACTGGTCAACTTAATTTTTCACAATTTGAGAAAACCATCACTCAAACAACTGCAAAGCCCCAAACATGAATGTTTAGGAACAGACCCATGATAGACCTACGCTCACTATGTTTCTCCGTTTACCATTTTCATCTTCAACTCTAAAACCACGCTGGTCCAAAGAGTCCAGCCCCGGGGGTACTCGAAAAATTTGGTATGTGATGTCCGCGATATCCAACACAGGGTCCTGCAGAACTGATTTTTGGTCAAAATAGGGTCTATATTATATGGAACTGCTTTTTTCCTGGATTGTAGTCTCAGGAACTGCCTTTTCCCATAAAACGACTATTTGAGCTAACAATGCTCAAAATTAGGTTGAAAACTTAATAAAACACACTTTCGAATCAATTTCTTTGAAATTGGGTCTTTGAAACTTAAGTATAAATCTTAAAATGAGCATCTTGGGGAGCGGAAGAGGAGGCTTCAAAAGGGGGTCTTGAGGGCGGCACATATCTGTACCTTCTCTCAATTTAAGTGACCCCCCGGGGTCCCGCCACCCCGGGAAGCTGCGGATGGGTGGGGCATAAATAAAGTTTAACATTTCTCGTCTACCATGTTTTTCATTGTGATTGTTGCTACTGTTTATCTGTACTGATCATGAGAAGTTTCTGAATAGCGAGTTTGTAAACGAGTTCATTTCATTGTTTCTGATCAGTCATAAATCTCACTCTATTGTCTGTAACAGGGTAGTGACAAATTCGACTGACAAAGATAACAAAACAAAGGTCTGGCAAAACAAGTTCAAGGGCTTTTCCGCACTCATTCGTTGATTTGAAATCATTATTTTTGACACACAATGTGTGTTTTGGCATGGTAACTGATTTATGTCAAGTCATGGAAAGACTTTGTGGTAAGACGACGTTTCCAGGTTTTCCCAATGATCGGAACATTCAGGGTGCATGGATATTTCGCTTTTAAATGACACATTTATTCCAGAGAGCAAAGCGTATACTGCGGATTTATCGTGGAAGAATGTAAGTTCAATTCAATTCGTATCAAAGCTGCGTGACTCTGATATATCGTTTTGCAATTTAGCATTGTTTAGGTCCCGAGAAACATATAGGCCAACGTAGTTTCACTATGAAATTCATGCTATGGCAATCATTTGGGTATCATGGATAGCAAAGAAATGATAACATTTTCAGATACCAAATTACAATCCATGTCTCTCAATTGTTGACAGAAGTCGGAGGCACTCAACTTTAGTTTTGGTAGTCTGGGCATGGGATGTGCGGCCCGCGATTTTTTTTTTTCGTACATGACTTGAGCAAATTTTCCAAAAATTGATATTTTGGATTAAAACACGGAAAAAAGTGTGGACCATGTATACCGGCGGGGAACTGAAGACATGAAAAGGGGACGAAAATGACCGTGGACAACTAATTTTTGGGGTCAATATTAGCTCTGGAAGCAAAAATGTCCCTTGAAATAGGGGTCGGGAACTAAATCTCAAAAATAGGGCTTGGGAACTGATTTTTTTAAAAATAGGTCAGGGCTTGTGAAAAAACGATTGTGCTTAAAATGAGGTATAGGCCTAGAAGGCATATCATACTTTATGTTAATTTGTAAATGCATACGATATTGCCAGTGGCGAAACTAGACTTTTTGAAATGAGGGGGCGAGACGGGGGCAGACATGTTTCAAAGGTGATTGGGTGGTGGGGGTTGGGGCAGGCCCGTTGCCAGGATTTTTTCAAGGGGGGTGCGGATTTTCAAAAAGTGGACCTTTTGGAGGAAAATTTTTCTTTTTTGTCGACCCTAAACTAATTTTAGTGGTTTTGACAAAGTGACAAGCAAAAAAAAAAGGATTTTGTGCAGTATAGTATTATAAAACGACCTACATTTACGTATTTTGGTGCTTTGGGTGTTCTTTTGGTGGACATTTCGGGATTTTTTGTGGACCTTTTTTGTACATTGTCAAAT
>JXSR01S013873.1:0-20124 GCA_000969725.1 Ophiothrix spiculata
AAGTCTATGGGAAAATCCGACCAATTTGCATTTAAAAGGCTGTAACTTCTAAAAATAGCTATGAAACACCATAAAAGTATATATTTATAGAAAGCTAACGCATAAACGATTCCAAATATGGGTATAACGATACTTGAAAATAACGTTCATGAATATTAATGAGGTTTGAATATGAGAAAACGTGATTTTTGTGATTTTTCTTTAAAAATTCCTTTGATTTGGTAAAAAATAGACGGAACTCGGCTATTAAAGCATGTTTTTCCACCAAATTTGGTAGATATGATGCTTTATTAATACCAATATTGATTATAGTAAAATCCAACGAAAACAAAAAGTTTTACCATATTCTGTTGCCATGGAAACGTGGTAATTTCCTCAGATTTGGTTAAAAATGGACCTAACTCAGCCATCATTCACTCGTTTTCAACCAAATTTGGTAGGTGTGATACATGATCAATACTAATATCGATTATACATAAATTTTACGAAATTACATTTTTAATCATATTTTGTTGCCATGGAAACGAGGTAATTTCCTCAGATTTGATAATAAATGGACCTAACTCGGCCATCATTCACTCATTTTCAACCAAATTTGGTAGGTGTCATACACGATAAATAACAATATCGATAATACATAAATTTCATGAAATTCGATTTTAATCATGTTCTGTTGCCATGGAAACGTAGTAACTTCCTCAGATTTGGTAAAAAATGGACCAAACTCGGCCATCATTCACTCGTTTTCAACCAAATTTGGTAGGTGTGATACATGATCAATACTAATATTGATTATACATAAATTTTACGAAATTACATTTTTAATCATATTCTGTTGCCATGGAAACGAGGTAATTTCCTCAGATTTGGTAAAAAGTGGACCTAACTCAGCCACCATTCACTCATGTTCAACCAAATTTTGAAGATGTGATACATGAGCAATACCAATTATCGATTATACATGAATTTCATGAAATTCCTATTCTGATCATATTCAGTTGCCATGGAAACGTGTTAATTTCCTCGGATTTGGTAAAAAATTGACCTAACTCAGCCATAATACACTCGTTTTCAACAACCAAATTTGGTAGATGTGGCACACGATCAAAACCAAAATCGATTTAGATGAATTTCATGATATATACGTTTTCAAATCTTGTTCTGTTGCCATGGAAACGTATTAAATTTCTTATTTTCTAAGATTTTGCCAAAACTCATCTACTAAATTACCACGTTTCTATGGCAACATAATATGATAAGAAATCGAATTTCGTGAAATTTATATATAATCGATATTGGTATTGATCATGTATCACACCTACCAAATTTGGTCGAAAACGAGTGAATGATGGCTGAGTTAGGTCCATTTTTTACCAAATCCGAGGAAATTACCACGTTTCCATGGCAACAAAACATGATTAGAAATGTAATTTTGTGAAATTCATATATAAAAGATATTGTTATTAATCATGTGTCACATCTACCAAATTTGGGTGAAAACGAGTGAATGATGGTTGAGTTAGGCCCATTTATTACCAAATCTGAGGAAATTAACACGTTTCCATGGCAACAGAATATAGTGAGAATAGATTTTTTCATTGAATTTTACTTTAATCAATATTGTTATTGATCAAGCATCATACCTACCAAATTGGGTGGAAAACCATGCTTTAATAGCTGAGTTATGTCTATTTTTTACCAAATCTAAGGAATTTTTAACGAAAAATCACAAAAATCACGTTTTTTCATATTTAAACCTAATTTGTATTCATATACGTTATTGTCAAATATCATTATGCCCATATTTGGAATCGTTTATGTGTTAGCTTTCTATGAATGTATACTTTTATGGTGTTTTAAAGCTATTTTTAGAAGTTACAGCTTTTTAAATGCAAATTGGCAGGATTTCCCCATAGACTTGCTGTATAATTTTGGATCCACTTTGGACACAAAATGGCGCCCATGAGCAAAATTTGAAATCCCGCCATGTCGCAACTCTGTATATATAGGGACTCTAGGCACTCTATCAGAAATTGATCAGAGACCCAATATGAGTAACTATGCCAAGTTTCATGCTTCTATCACAAAGTGCACAATCGGGCATTTTTTATGTGCTTAGGGCCTATGCTAAAGCGCTTTATTTCTGATAGAAATGAATTTATGATTTTATCATTGGAATGCGTCAAAGTCGTTACCTTTAATAAAAATAGATGATCGGGTGGACTATATTTCATAGTGTATGAATTATATGGTAACATTGACTTTACGCCGATAGATATTTGATCAAGATAACCCAGGATGTTCATAAGTACGTTGACTTCCTTTAATGTATCGTGTTTTCTTTCATATTTTTGAAAACAAATACTCGACTTCCATAAATATTTAACTAGTTGAACATGATCTTTTCCCGTGGTTAATTAAAACATACCTCGTGAAAGTAATGACAAAAGAGAAAATACAAGGCTTGTTAGAATGATATATGTATTTCTCGCACATGTGGTTGGTAATGTCACTATTTTTGTTTCATTTTTTTTTCTGAATGCATGGAGCTTACCTTATCTAACCACCACACATGTGATTCCGTGCTGTGTACGTAATCTTAAATAATGAAACTTGAAGAAACATGACAAGGAAAAACAACATTTCCAATACCAAAAAGTACAACAACCTTTCGAGACTAATTTAAAAATGACAACGTGTAACGAGCATTTTCTATGTACAGAATAAGCTGCTTAATTGTGTGTGTCTTATTCTCTTTTGTTTGGTCTCTAACAATAAATGAGCATAATTTGATATTTCAATAAAAGGGTAAATTTAATTCATACAGCCATTTAAATTGTAATGATATTTTGGGATATGACGACAATGAAAACTGATATCTACAATCAAGAAAAAAGGTCACTGTGTTGGTTCGTTCCCCGGGTTCGTTTTGCTATATATCTAAATGGTTTTTGATGGGGGTGGGGGGTACCCCCCCCCCTTAACGGATGATCACCAAAACGCAAAACAAATAGTCAGATAGATTTCTTCAAAATTATAGCATAAGTGTCAAGTTTGGTATATATGAAATATTTTTGAAGAAATTGGTAGTTTAGAGCATTTTCTTAAAAAACCTGAATGATGCCAAAAATACACGCTTGAGCAATGTTTGTTATTGGCGTCAAAATCCTAAAAGCTTTTTACATGACATGTTAAGTCTGAGAGATCCCATTTGAGTTGTAAATATATCATGTTTGGTATCAAATTAAAGCTTATGAAATGTATAATGTAACTCTCTTACAATTAGGTCATTTGAATGCTCCAACTTCAAAATGGCCGCCAAAATGGTATATTTTCAATAAAATCGATCAAAGTAGCCTTAAGAGAGCCAAATATTCTGAACTATCTATACAGAGGAACATTTTAGTTAACGTGAATATTATTTGTCCTCAAGATGTACAAATAATATATTTAAAATTAAATGTATACATATATACGACTTGAAACGTCAGCACTAACACCGTGCGCTTTGCACAAAATATGTTACTGCATTAAATGCATTGAATATTGAAAATAATTAATGGCAAATGGCTTTGTTGGTTACAACATAAGCATCCCTTCACACTTTTGTTGTTACCTTGTTTCAAAAAATCAAATGGGCATTGACAATGAGGTCCAGCATATTCACTTAAGATGGGATACAGCATCATCAAAACAGCATTAAAACATTTGAAAATGATTAATGAAAATGGTTCTTGTACTTCAACAATAACATTTTGTAACCAAATAATGTCTTTCACATGCTATAAATTAAAAATATCATCGAAAAAGAGACCAAATAAACCGCCAAAACGCATCTAAAAACATACGCATACTTTAGGAAATATAATTTTGGCGGCCATATTAATACACGTAAATTACACAGCTTTGTCAGTATGTCTCTTTTGTAGCCCCTATAGCAATATTCATTCATTACTTTGAAAACAGAACATTTTAAATGCTGTTTTAATTAATGTAAATTAAATGTCACTGTAACCAGTTTCCTCATATAAAATTGATCTTTTGCTGCCATTTTAAACCTAATTTTGGTGGCTATTTTGGATTTCAAAGTATGTGAGAAATAATTTGGGGACATATGATTCCTTTCAAGTCATTTACATGGATTACATTGGATATTTAATATCGTTTAATGCTGGGATTATGCGTTTTTGAATTCCATTTTGGTACGTAGAAATATACCTTTTTAGCCATTTTGAACCTCAATATGTACACTTTTTTGATTTTGGATAGTGCTCATTTCTTGCGTTGTTTGGGCAGCAGTTTATGTTTTTAATATTTGAACGGTCCATGCTTAGAACAATTATAATGTTATTATTTTTACAATATTGCTTACTCTATTGATTTTTTACGATATTGGACATATTAACATATTTTTTTCGTTCGATTTAATGAAAATTTGCAATTTTGGCAGCAGCATTTTGCATTACATTTTTTGCATTACATATTCCATTAGCTTAAATCTGATATCAAACATGGTATGTTTACACCAAAAAATCAGATTTGTCATACATAAGGCGTATTTGAAAAAGAGGACGTGGCTTCTGACGCAAATAACAAAAAAATGCTCAAGCGTGAATTTTTGGCATCAAGGGGGTTGAACGAGTGTTAAAATTACATCAAACGAACATGCTTACGATTTTGTTGAATACTGAGAAAATACGTTTCTGATAATATGATATAGGTATCTCTCTTTGTTGATAACTCAAAAAAATATCAATGCTGTGATATTAAAATTTTGCAAACATCTAGCAGAGATAAGTATCGAAAGTAATACTAAATTTTAATTCTCCGACTGCCATAGTTTTTGCAAACGATCATTTTTTACATGTAGCCATTTTGGGGACACCTGTTGTAGGAGCCTATTTATATCACGGTAGTACTATTCTGCAACAGTCTGTAGTTATCCACCGTAACGTAATTTTCTTGACAATGTTTATCAGAAGACTTTTAGGTCTTCTTCTAAACATTCCGTTTCCCTTTTTTCTGACTAAGCTACAAGACTGAATGCGAAGGGCCTAAGTACATTCGCACAGAACAAGAACCAGCCAGTTCAAAAAAATAATGATGGTAACTCAACCAGAGGTGCTTTCAAATTGACATACGAAAAATGTATACAAGTTTGTCAAGACGCTGAACTTAATCCTTAACATCTAAGGTAAATCACGCAGGCAATAAACGAAATGGTTTTAGAAAACAGCTCAAGGCGCTATACAATCTTGCAAATACATACGATGTTCGGTTTTTGCATTTATCCCATAGCACAGATGTCAAATTGGATTTGTATCAAGTCATACAACAATGAAAACGTGGCGCTATAGAGACATCTACGCATCCGGGTGATTTATCTCTTACTAAGACTCAACTTCCCGGATGTAGCCTACATGCATCAGTAACAGTCATTGTTCGAAGCGTAATAATCGCAGTATTGTACTTCAGTCGTGACGAACGTAAACAAACCCTTTCCATGTGAAGCGTTCGATCAGGTAAATTGTGATTTTCTAGAGCGAATACTTGTTATATTTTGAAACCAGTATAACATAAAGGTAATGAAATGCATTGTTTTACTGGCAAGGCGTAAATGATGTGCCGATGATCGATATTCCTATGTTTTTTTAATTGAAAACTGTTGAAAGAGGACGTTTGCCAATCCGCCATTTTGTGGGTCATGTGACGTCAGCGTCGGTCGGTCTATAAGACGGATAACAGACAATCTTGAAACATTAAACATTTACATTTCAATATTCTTCTAAATTAAACTGGAAAATAAGAAAATGTCATTGTCAACTGATTTTTGTTATTAAGTATTCTACAGATATACCAACAATTATCATATCAAAAAAATAGTAGATATGAAGTTTAATTTAAACATACTATTGTTATATCAAGTACTTATGAGTTAAACTAGAATTAAAGCAAAAATTGTCCTTAACCTTTACCTTGTCCTATATTACTTCTTATGAAAGAAGACATTACAGGAAACAAATACCCTGAAAACTGAAAATAATCGCTGTCATTTTTACAGACGTTAATCTACCTGCTGAAATTACAATACAATAAATGAACGTAGAACATAATTTGTTATTAGAGATCTTGCATAAATCACTTTTACAACTGATCAATAGATGTGATATGCCATTTAATTAAGGTATGAGAGCTTTTCTAGGCTTTAAACATAATCCATAAATAGCTGAGGCATTCGTACAGGCAATACACGTAATTGACTTTGAAAAGAGTACTAGGCGCTTTGAAGTCTATACGTTAAGTTTAATGTTATCCTTTAGTACGCATGTACGATTTGCTGGTACTAATAAAAATATATAACACGGGGGAGGATAGTATGTTTCTTTGCAGGGTATATACAAGAAAATTGGTCCACTGCCAAATGTCATAGTCTCCCATGTTTCCCATGTTGAAACTACTCCCGGGAATCTACTTCTTTTTTTAATTAATAATTTGTACATGCATAAAAATTGCTTGTTTTAATTATTACCCGTCGAGAATTTATGTCTTAAGCGGTTTTTATGTATGGTATTTACAACATGTGAGTAATGATATTTACAAACGTGATTTATGCCCGCTACCGTTCAAAAGTTTAAATGTCTGTTTCCTAAAAGGGCCTCATGACAGACATTATTATCTCATTTAGAAGGCGGCTGTCTACGTCTACAATGTTGTCAAACTGTCATTTAGCATGTAGTAACACGCGCAATGTCAAATAGGTTGACTTAAAGAGGATAAAGACTCGGAACTTTAAAAATACTGTAATTTATTCAATCGAAGAGTACAATTCGATGGAAGTGACGTGGACTTTTTAACTTCAATAAATTGGCTAGAAACATTAACGTAATTATGAGGTCGAAATTTGTTGGCAACAATGTCCACCAAAATCATTGTTTTTCTAGATAACGGAAAATGATCGGTATTTTGCAATTAAAGAAGGTAAATGATAATTCTAACATGCCCTGCAAGTTTTAGCCTCACAACATGTATATATTTTTCAAAATGGCGATTTTAAATTGTCAAAAATGTCACTGGGTTGCAACAACCCTCCCTACAACCCAAATATAACGGCCTACCCTAACCATACCTTAGGTGGTACCCACCTAATTTTTTCATCAAAATGACTGCAAAGGAATAAAAAGAAATTACCCAAATGCCTGGGGTCGGTTACTTTTGCGTTTTTATACTGCGGGGGAAAAACCTTAGGGGTCTTGGTAAGACGAGGGTTAACTCATAAAAGCTTCTGCCGTGTAAACATATATCGCTACCGTAATAAACATAATATCGCTACCGTAATTACAGTAAAATAAATAACCATAGAACCTAATTTGTTATGAGACGACTTAAGTAAATCACTTTTACAACCCATTAATACAAACAATATGTCATTTAATAAAAGTATGGAAGGATTCCAAAGCTTTTAACATAATCCGTAATAGGCCGATCGAACAGGCAATAAACGTAATTGTTTTTCATAATAGTCCTATGCTAAATGTAATTTTAACCTTAGTACGAGGGTCATTCAAAAAGTTCTACCTGTTGTATCATAACTTTTGTTCTAATGAAGGTAGCTACTTAAAATTTGGCAAAAATATAGTTCAGAATGTCTTCTACACATGGTGCAACAATCATTTAAATATCTTATCTAGATTTCTGTAAGTTTTGTGAAACCACAGAGGGATTCGTTACACCGGAAACGGTCAAAATATGTGCAACATTTTTAAAAGTGGCTCAAATACAGTGAATTAAAAAGGCCATAATCTAGCCATGTAGTATTGCTATACAGTAAAAAAATTGTAAAACATAAGAATGAACATACAATTATGCGGGATGATTAAAAAGGCTGACCCAGACTGCAAATAATGGTAATTCACAAGGATAACAATAATAGTGACAAATAGCCCCTCAAGCAATAATATCAAAATCACCAAAGACACAGTTTATGAAGAAATTGACCTTAATAAAACAAGATACAAAATGGTAGCATTGTAAAGCTTTATTTTAAAAATATTTTCATGGCAGATACCGAAAGCAACCAAATTCATGTTTTTGACTGAAAAATGTGGTGTAGTAGCTTCAACTGTTGCTTTTTACATAAAAACGCACTTGGGAAAAGTCAGGCTACAGAGAAACACACTATGCTGATATTCATAATCCTGAGAGGGTACAAGACATCCTTTCACATTTTGTGTTCTGGGTAATTTATGTTTGTAACAAGTTTACTTTATCAGTGACAAATGACTTGTTGGACTGTTGGGTACACTTTCATATCAAATTTATTCTGAAACTTACATAACTTTTGGGTTAACAGATGGTTTTTCATACATAAGCTGCACATATAATTTCAGGTGAAATGTCATTAGATATTTTACCGTTTCCGGTGTACCCTCACCTTACTGTGGTTTTCAGGTAACCTACAGAAATCTAGAAAAGATATTGATATGATTGTTACACCATGTGTAGGTGATATCCTTAGCTATACTTGTGTCAATTTTGAAGTAGCTACCGTAAACAAAGTTATGATACAACAGGTAGATCTTTTTGAATGACCCTCGTATCTACATGATATTTGCTGGTACTAAAAAACATACGATAAAGACAGCAGTTTAATGGATAATAGAAAAAAAACATGTTTTTTTAAGTAAAGCAGATATGCAAGAAGATCTTGAAGGTTCCGATGTAGTTTAGTTAATAATTTCTCTTATATATAGGAATAAAAAGGGAAATATATCACTGACTAGATTTTGTTCTTCCTTTTTCTATTCATTGTGACGTAAATATTGGCTGGTCCATACCCTTTCTCATGCAGGGATTTTTTTTTCATTGTGTCAACATTTACCTTTTATGATTTTACCTTTTTATGTTTGTTTGTCTGTTTCTTTTCTTCTTTATTTGTTTGTATGTTTGTTTGTTTGTTTTGTTGTTAATCCTTTTATAAAGTTTATCAATGTGTACGTATTAAACATAAATCATTACCCCTTAAAATTATTACCTCGTATAAAAAATATGTCCACTATTCTTTAAAACATTCAATATTCCTTTGCACAAACGGGCCCCACGTCAGAATGTATTATCTCATTTAGACGGCGGCTGTCTCTGTCTACAATGTTGTCAAATCAACATTAAGCATGTAGTAACACATCATCATTTCTGAAAGGTTGACTTAAGGAGAGTAAAGATAAAAGATACAAATTTATTTTAAAAATAACGTGCCTTTTCGTCCAAAAAAATCGTCATAATATTGCATTTTGTTCTGCTCTCACGGATCAAGAAAAAGATTTATGGCGCCGTCCCGTAACATTTTGTTTCAAAATGTGTTAGAAAAATTTGAATCCCTTTAACTGCAGTTTATATACTGCATCATGTTTCTTTTGTAGAATGAGTAACAAGGTCTCAAAAATATTGTGTTTAAAGAAGTACTTTGGGGGTGGGGGGAAACATTAACACTTAAGTGGTCAGGGGGGTCAATATGGACCCAACAATTGGATTTTGCGCGTCAGCGCAAAAACGCGAAGTAAATATATTTGTCTAACTTTACCATAAACTTCACATGGTGGCAAAAAAAATAATCAAATCGACCAACCCCTTCCCATGCTAATTAGCATAAATAAACATTTTCGAGGGCGCTCTTCAAATTTGTTTTGCCCATATAGTCGTAACCGAACAACTATTTTGTTTTGTTTTTCAGGAGTGTATTTGTACATACTGCAAATATGAGCTAAATTTTATTGAAAATTCCAATGGAGAATTGAGTTTTCAATATTTTGGCAGGAAAATTTTGACGCGACATGGCGATTTTTTTAGCCGCCATTTCGAAACGGTTTGTCCGATTTTCTATTTTTATTTAGTTAATTTGTTAATTTACTTCAGTGTAGGGTCCATATGTACCACTAACGGGCATGTGGAGGACCTTGACCACTTAAGTGTTAATTTCTTATTCCGTGCGTTTTTGTGATGTGTGGCCAGAATGATATAGACCACTAATGTGCATGTGGAGGACCTTGGCCACTTAAGTGTAAATTTCTTAATGCCGTGAGTTTTTGTGATGTGTGGCCAGAATGATACAAAACCCTTTGATGGAATCTGTATATAGAAATGGGACCAGATGCATTGTTGAAGATCGTGTTAAAATATGTTCTCAACAAGTGTATGAAATACTTAATGTTATGCACTTCTGACCGATAGAGGTGCAACATTCTTATTATTTAACAAATACACTTTTTTCTCACTCAATCGCACAGAGAGGGAGTTATAAACAATGTCCAAATCCCAATTTTAGCGCTATTATTAAATAAAGGTCATCATACAGATTTTAATTCGACCACAGCATTCCATGTACTTTTTTAATTGCGAATAGAATATCATAAAGTAAGCTTACCGCTCAATTTATTTCATGTACAATACAAGGGGCATACGTGGTCTAGCGGATAAGTCCTTGACTGTTAATCACCGGGCATTAAAAGACATTTTCAAACAATTTTTCAAAGAGTGCGATATATTTTTAAAACATTACCATCTTCAAGTATGTTTAAAGAACCCCTTGGACGTTTAAACATGCAATCCGTGATGTATATATTCCGATCACATGCATACTAAAACAAAAAGCCAAGGTTTAAGGCCTAGATATACTTTGTCATTTTTGTAGTCATTGTCATTCAGAATTTTTCTCATGGTGTTATATTTTCACCACTATGTTAAATTTTCATTCGGAATGAAAATT
The DNA here is from genome assembly GCA_000969725.1 of Ophiothrix spiculata. Classification (NCBI taxonomy): domain Eukaryota; kingdom Metazoa; phylum Echinodermata; class Ophiuroidea; order Amphilepidida; family Ophiotrichidae; genus Ophiothrix; species Ophiothrix spiculata. The sequence goes on from JXSR01S013873.1 coordinate 10,760, forward strand.
TTCATTTTGATTTTTTCTCATGGTGTAAAATTTTTGTCATGGAGTAAAATGTTTCACCATTTATGAAAATGTTTCATGATGGTGTTCAACGGGGCATAGATCGATATCATTAGGTCGAGAACAATACCATAATTACCTTGGTCTTTTCATTATAATCTGAAATATGTCCTTGACAGGTACTGTGGATTTTATTCTGCTGAAAATATTTTCTGATTTTTCTCCAAAGAGAAACATTTTCATTTGAAATTTTTATCACTGTCTTGATTTTTTATCATTCAATTTGTAGTTTTAGCGGATTATCCGGATCGATAATATCGTCTAGGAACTCGAGGTCAATATGCATTCAGCTCTATGGATTTTCAAGATGGTAAAAATGACAAAGTATATCTATAGGCCTTTACTCGCGTATGGTCATTTCATTTAATGCACAATTTGGGCATGAACTTTGTGTCATTTAAAATTGAATGCGTGCCTTGAATGGTATATTTTGAATTGAATATTTTTTCATCAAACATTATTTGTCCAGCAACAGCGTCTAGAGAAAACATCACCAAATAATCAGATGTGAAAGTGTTTTATATAGTTTATTAAGATAATGCTTGTACACTTTTAATCAAAATAACATAGTAATATATATGAAAAAGACAACAAAATAAATGTGTATTGCAAATGCAAATATGATTTCTAAACTGGATCATTACTGTTCTGTTCTCATCCCTTAATGTTTCCTTTTTTGATATAATATTCAATTTGATCACGAAAGAAATTAAAACAAAAACAACAACGGTAACAATAACAAAACAATGTTGCTCACGCTTTTGAAAGAATTGTACCGACGTACAATTAGCTAGACAGTAGGCCATTGGACACATGTTTCTGTGCAAGTAGCCTTATTAACCCTCGTCTACCCAGGCTATTTTTGTAACAAGTCTACCCAATGAGAGGGTTGTTACAACCCCCATAAAGTTTTAGAACTGAACCCCTATGAACTAACAATAGATAGGTATAAAGGTCATCCCCTATCCAATGATACCAAGATACATACATACATACACCCCTACATACCTACACACACCCCTACATACATACATACATACATAAAAGCTTATGTAACGTGCTATTTCATCAAGATCAAAGCACGGCTGTCTGTGCAGATATCACAATCAGATCACATCCTCCATAATGACTGCTAGAAGGCGCACTTTATGTCCGTAGTTAGAATGTGAGTATCTAGACAGCACCAGGACAAATAAGGGACAGCTATGGGTATAAAACCCTACTCTTCACGAACCTAGCTGTGACAAGCATATGGGTGTGACTCTCCCATATATGGGACCGACGGTTTAATGTCCCCTCCGAAGGACGGGGCTCTCGCATGGTATATTTGCCCTTGTCCAAACAACTATGGGTAGAGTGAATTACTGACAACAACAGAGGTGAGAGCAGCCACAATCTCTGTTAGTACACTCTACACTGGCACATCGCTGGCAGTACCTGTCTATGGCCATACACTAGCAATAACCAACAACTGGCTTCACCAAACCATGGCAGCATATTGGCAAGATCAAAAAATCGGCCAAGGCGTTACGTTATTATGAAAATCTGTATTATGGCAAATTTGGCTACAAAATTGAAATTTTGTTATAAAAGTTCTAAATAACAGCTTTTTATCGGGGTTTTGCTAATAAAGAAGGGAAATGACAATTCTGACATGGTCTGCAAGTTTCAGCTTCATAGTTTGCATACATTTTTTTCAAAATGGCGACCCTACACCCGAACTTTGACGGCATACCCTAACCCCACAGAAAAGGATGTAAAAGAGATTACCCAAACGCATGTGGTAGGTTGCTTTTTGCGTTGTATGCAGGCGGGGAAAAACCACGTTGGGGGGGGGGGGGGGGGGGGGGCGCACCCCCCCCCGGGTAGACTAGGGTTAAACTGTAGGGCAAATATTCTTGCCCAACGGTGCTTTCCGTGGTTTCCTCGGCTGTTGGCGGTGACCTGTACTTTAACGTTAGCGAAAGTCACCCCAAATTGCCCCGTTACCTGGTAGTGTATCATGACAAGCAGATTTGAATTTAAACTGACCCGAAATTGAGAAGATATAAACGAATTAATAAAAAATAGAATCGGAAAAAATGTGTGTGTGTGGCAATCTTAGACAACAAAATACTTTTTGAAAATGCTGGAAAACAATAATTTTGAAATATCTATGACCTTATACCAGGCGTCACTGGCTCGTTTGTAACCTGGAGGCTTGTGTCTAGCTGTACAAAGCTGTCAAAATGAACATTTTAACGACGTTATAACACTAGACAAACACTAGACTTTTAGATTTATAATGTAAAAGCTACATACCGCAACAAACTTAGTCAAAGACTTTTATAAAATGTCCATGTACAAGATTTAATAATTGTTGTTAGGCCTTTCATACCCAGAAAATTTTACAGTGGAATTCTAGTCAAAGTCCATGATTTTAAATATGATTAAAGAGTACCGGACAACGGAATACATACATCAATTACCAAAACATACACCTTCTTTACTCTAGATTAATCTTGGTTATCAAAACATGTATTGTTTTATAACATCTATTAAACTCTATACATTTTGTACCATGTCTTCCCAAATGGCAACTCCGAGAAAAGGTGTCAATATTTTTTGTAAATTGATAGTAGATTTAAGAGATTAGTGAAGAGTTGAGATTATAGTATATTTGAAAAAAAAAAACTTTAAGTAGATTCAAGAGGCTTGCTCTGTATTCTAATCACACGATACTCATTGAGAGTTCAGTTCGATGCAAACAATAAATGAACAGGTCTATAATTGCATAAATAGATTTTAATTCACACTTTTCAGATCTTGTAACTACTTTTGTTCCGTGTCCTGAATGATTTTTCGTTTCTGAAGTGATTGGAGAGTCACAGAAGGCAGCTTATGCAAATTAAACCATTTAAATGAACCCCCCCCTCGGACATAACATGCAATGAATTAAGTTCACTCCGGACACACAGATACTAGAAAACTCAAGATATGAATTTAATTTGAAGTCAACAATTGTGGACTAGAATATTTTACTTCTAAGTTTCAAATCACTTGTCTATCATGTAATAGCTTTTTTATGTATGCTATGAATGCTTTATTTTCAATCAAACATTTTCATTTCCATTTTAGGTCATGCCAGGCGGTTAACTATTCAACAGCTACGTTGGATTATATTCTGAAAGGCGATTACGAAAGGAAGTTACGTCCAAACAATGGAGGTAAATATATTTCGATGCTGGGACCGATTCCTGGGAATAAAGTGTTCTTTGAAGTGTCCACTGATAATTAAGAGTTGTGATTTATGTAAGCGTTTAATTTTGAAAAGTATCATAATAATTTCAAATAGTACTTTTCAAAATTAAACGCTTACTTAAAATTAATATTAAATACATCTTATGTATTCATAATTTGTTTCATATTTTTAACCTTAGTGTTGCCTTATACAAGAACCTAATGCATTATGCAGTCAAATTCTGAATTATTGACGGAAGTGTGTGCTTGCAGACAAGCTTCCCTTCGGCAATTGTATCACCTAAAGGTTTCGCATAACATTTACATATTGTTTCGTTGAATACAGGTCCTGCTGTCATGGTTGACCTAGGCGTAGAAATTGAAAGTCTTCATTCCATTGACGCGTCTAACATGGCAAGTACTCAAAAGCTCCTTTTTATTTCTAAAATAGCCCGTATCAATCATTTTTGCACTCTCTCAATGTAAATGTTTGTGAAAAGCCACTCTGAATTTAAAATCTTTATAAAATATCTCTAATCGAGGCAATTTTAGCTCTTATAAAAATAGCCTGTGTTTTTCTGCTTCATTCGCGATTTGGTGAGCCTTACTCGCTAACAGAATGATTAATATGTCACTCTTTTTGGAGTGGCTCCTAGCAAAATATTTCTAATCGGCCGATGTTTTTGGGCTGATGATCAGTATTGCGAACTTGTTGTGGTATAATTTAACATACATACAGCTTGTCTTAATATCAATGCAACGAGCAAATAAAAAAGATAGTTGCCAAAAGATTATATCATAGTAATATATGTTTTTCAAAAGTGGAGTAATTACTCTACAAAATGCTTTTAGTCCCGTATCATTTTACCACTTCAGTCCAAAAATATGAAGATTTTAAGAAAGCCCTTTAAATCTACTTTGGTCCGATTTGTAAGTTTAGACTTCCAGCTAAAGAAATGCAAACTTAAAATGATGAGAATTCTGCAACAAACTAGAGCACAATCAATCCAAACCAATCTTACCTGACCTGTACCTAACATTAAGTGATATTTTAAGTTAATTTTTAACTTAAATCGGTCAAAATGTTCAATTAAAGTACGGATCTTCCTGATACTCTCATATTACTTGAATCTGTTACTTCTCGTGAGACAAACGAGCAGGTTAGGATACAATTTCTACAAAAGGAGTCGAAACAAAGGATTCTAATGAAAGATGTCAGCCAATAATAAGTGTTTAACCGAAACCATGGAAGGAAACTGAAGACAAAGGAGTTAAAGAACTCAAGTAAGTTAATGATTCAATCTGGCCCGCAAAGAGGACGCAACATGTTGACTCAACCAGACGCAACAACCTGCTTAATACCAGTAAATCCTCATTACATCGGGCCCGTATGTCATGGAATTGGTTTATGAGATGCTTCCCCTAATCATGTGATGTTTTAAGCAATTTCCATACAACGTATGCCCAATGACGTCACCAGAGGTGAATCTTTACAGATTAACAAATCAGACCATCAAGATTTGTCGGGTCTTTACAAAATGTACAATAACTTTAGATTCAGAGATCCAATTTAAATGAAACAAAACTCCTGTAAAAGCCAATGGTCTACTCAAAATAAAAGTTCAAAGTTCGTTGCGTTTTTATTGGGACACCCTGTATAAATTAGATCGACAGCACAGTGTATAGCTGTTATGAACTACTAAGATATTCTCGATCAGATTTATACTTGTAGCTCATTCTACAATAGAATTTTCAATCTTTTCTTGATTTGATTTTTTTTTTAATTCTTTAGTATTCTTTTTTAAAAACGCAACTTCATTCTTAATGATCAGCCATTCTGAAGAAAAAAATATATGTTTTAAGCGGTATTTTCCCCACTTTTTTTATACTAATAGAGTGCATTTTTATATTGTCGGTCTCTTGCCGTTCTTCCCTTTTGTATCAACGTGTAAAGATGCTCAAACGATACCCAACTAAGACAAACAAAGTAATCTTACACAACCCTAGCTCAAGTATTGAAACCCGAGCTTAACATACATCTCATCAGCTGCCCCTCAGTGATTGCCATTAATAACAAGGTGATAAAACATGAATAAAGCATCTAGGCCAAAACATAACTGAAACTAGTTTGTAGCGTGGATCAGAATAAGGTTTTCTAGTTCATTGGCAAACACTAAACCACTACGAGTAACAACAACACGTTCGTTTTCATTACTGTGAGAGCGGCTGTTGCAAAGATCATGTTACGGTCATAAATTCGTCCAGAAAGTCTTTGAACAACAAAATATGACGTAAGCTAAATTGTATTTCTCTAATATAGTATGTTATAAGATTGCATTTGAATTCTAGAAATTTAATAATAAAATAAAATAAGAAATGACTGAATTTTCTGGCCCGAGCATTTGTGGCAGACCCAATATCGCTTAAGGGATCAGAATGCTGCAGGATGTTTACTATTTTGACCATTTCATAATTTTAAAAAATCCGGCAATGATTGAATGACGAATTTCATTATCCTAGCTACAATGTTAAATCCCATTTCAGGATATGGCAAGTATATTTTTTCACAATCCAAACATTTTTTAATACGGTATTATTATTGCACTCTTACGTTTTATTATCATTCGTGTAAATTGTTTATAAAAGGATATTCATAAATGAAATTACAGATTAATGGAAAAGGTGTGTTCGATGTCAAACTAGTCAAAAATTGTTGGTTGCCGTTAAGTTGGGATATTTTACTTGTAAGAGTGAGTTTTTACTATGTATATTTTTATGATGCACGATATGATTGATGAATGAAATCAGTGGCACGAGGTTTTTAGGGAATTACTTTGATGGACGTTATTTCCCTGCAGTCACTTGTTTGATTGTTCGTTTCAACATTGGATTTTCGGGGTTTTTTTTTTCAATTCGGTGTCTATCAACATTTGAGGATATGAAGGAAACAAATTGTGCATTCTGAATAAATGAGAGCTAATTTGCGTCCATCAGAATAATATTGTACCTAAAAACTCACCGTTAGTTTTTAATAATTTAATCCTATTTGAACAATTATTTTGCCTGATTAAAAAGGTGAAAGTGCACACAGTCCAATGGATGGTATTACACCGTTTAGCATTGGTTCACACAAATTTGTTTCAATGTTGTGGCGTCTTTAATATTCTGTAAACCTGACTTTGCTAACTTGGCATGTAAATTGAATATGGACATGATAAAACAAGTGACAGCATGGCTTCACTTGAACATGTATGGCCAATCTTTATTCACCCTGTTACATGCGTCCAAGGCAATGCATTAAGCATGTTAAGTAATACAAATATTCTAAGCTTTTATGATGATCCAAATTTAATTTTTATTGGTATAAACTATTAATTTTGAATAAAGATTTACAATCTTAATTTCCACTTTATGCATAATGTATAAAATAGAGACTTTTTTCACTCCACTCCATATTTTTAAATGTTTACTCATGGATCAGTGGATAGTATTTACTTTTTACAAGCTGGATCTTTTCATGGTATTAAGCTAAAATCTCTTCCTGAAATGATGGCAATGCTCAAATTGTACACTATGCATGCCGAAGTTTAGAATGGAAAATAGTCATTCAGTATATATCTATACCACCCTTGAAAATTACCCACGTTGAGAAAAATACTGAATAACAATACAAACTACAAAAATGACGAAGTGTATCTAGTCATTTATACAGCATGAACCGTGATACCTAACTCAAACATAATTTTGTATGTGTACCACCAAGCCAGGTTTTTGTTCCTATCCATTAACGACGAGTGATCTTTTTGTATAATTAAAAAGATTCCAAGAGGAATGTAGTGTTTTAAAATACCAATTTAAAACGTAAATTTAAATATCACTTGTGACCCTCCATCGCAAACCTTCAGCATAGTCGTGTCCTGATTTAATTTCTGGGTGACAGTGAAGTACGTCATACGCACGACGTCTTTATCAGATCATTTGTGATAATAATGATGATAAAATGGAATATTTCCGAGTAGAAAGTGATACAATGGGGTCTTTTGTGTCTTGTTTGAGATGAAATAAAATCCAAAATTTGGCAATTAAGAATTCGGTGATCTTCAGTATTTTGAGGTGGTCATGTAAAGAAGGGCCCATTAAAATCAGGGGCATTAATAAAAGGGTTTATTAGACGAGACGTAAAAAAGAAGGAGTCACTAATGTAAAAAGGTACGGGTTTTTTCGTGAAATACGGTGTGCAGTGAATGACGCATGCAAGTGTATGGGAATGTTTTGGACCGCCCCACGTCAAGTTATTTATCAGTAATGCCATTAATTGCATATCGGAGATTTGTGTCATCAACAAGTCTTAACCCTTCTAACAAACGCTCCCGAATTTGCGTGCTAAATTACATACAATAGAATCAGATTACAGATCGAAGGATTAACGTTTCCCGGTAAATCAATGATTGATCACTGTCAAGATAAGAAGTGGATTTTAGAAGAGTATATCTATAGCTAGAATGATGCCATATCAACCACGTGTTGTGTGATTGATTTCACAAATTTTCAAGTTTGAAACGCTTGATCTTTCAACAGTATTTGGGTGTTAAGGGCTTGAAAGAATTTTTTGAATGTCAGATAAAGGACCTTGTCTCCTTTGAGGCCCGCTCAACAAAAGGAGTTGAAAGAGACGACTTTGATAGACCATAGTCTATTTCAATGCTATTTTGATGAAATAACTAGTGAAACTTATACTTACAGAATAATTAGCAAACCATTTTTGGTGCAGATCTTCCCTTAAAAGCCCTCTTAAAAAGGCATTTTACATGACAATTTCCTCATTATTGTTCTTTTCTTCAGGAGTTCTCACTTACAATGTTTCTACGTGAGTACTGGTCTGACCCTCGACTAGGCGCAATAAACGCGACAACTCGAACTATCCTGAAGGGCAATGATGTTGATCTTGTCTGGATTCCAGACATCTTCTTCATCAATGAAAAACGTGCCAAGATGCATGACGTCACTGTCTCCAATAAACTAATCAACATCAAGCCAGATGGAAATATATGGATGAGTATGAGGTACCACAGAGGTTCCGTTTCTGTCGTTTAGTAAACATTAATGCAAAAGTCCATTGTTTTTCATTTGAATGTTAAAGGTCTACTCATTATAGATTTTGAGCTATTTTACTTTGAGTCGTTCACTTTTACCTAAACCCCCAAAAAACACAACCTGTCTATATGTTGTCAATCTATCTGGGTCATGCATTTTACACATTTTACGAACAAAAGAAAGTGGATAGAGTTCCTTTGAATCAACTGAACAAAAGCGCTTTAATCGGACCATCGTTGTTTATCATATGTTTACCAAGCTATATAAGTATATGGCGTTCGTTATTGCAAGTCTACAATATCTACAATATATTTACTATAATTTTACAAAAGTGAGAAAAGCAAAGAAACAGGCAAAAGAAAAATAAGGTAAATAAAACAACTTTGAATGAAAAAAATCGAGTCAAGTATAGTAAAAAAATATAACAAGAAGAGAAAGATAATGTAAGCATTATACAGAGAATATATATTTACATGTAAGGTAGACTTGAAAAAGAAAGTGACACATTTTTGTCATATGTTGTTATCTATTGCGTGTAATCTGCAAATTTATTAGTTAGAGTTGTTCGTCTTTAACTTATTATTCCTATACCATTTTGTCTCTCCTTCCTGTAGAGTTAGTGCTACTCTTGGATGTCAAATGGGGCTGGAGTATTTCCCGATGGACTCTCAGAAATGTAATCTAGAAATGATGAGTTGTAAGTAGCTATGTTAGCACATTATTGCCTATTGTAGAATGTAGAAAATAAGTATTTTCAACAATATTGAAGGATGATTTTCTTAAAATGATGCCAACTTCAATTTTCATTGCAAAAACGTTGATAATATTGCCATATTTTGAAGGAAATCGACATAAATATACTTTATTAAATTAGATTTTTCCAGAAATTTTCGAAAAGGAGATGAGGCCATAATTTTATATAGGAGTATGTTTGAAATTTGTATCTACTTGTGTGTGTTCTAATTATGTTTGAATCTGAGTTTTGACCAAAGATG
>JXSR01S013873.1:32189-43905 GCA_000969725.1 Ophiothrix spiculata
TTTGTTTGTTTCCTGTACTTACCCAAACCGGTTTGATATTAATCGTATGGTCTTTCATCAAAGTTGGATTTCATTTTACTCAGGGGGACATTTAAATCGTATCATCTTGGTATCGTATAGATATGTATATTTTTCTCCATTAGTCCTAGGGGGAAAAAAACACTGTTTCTCAAATTTGAATTACATTTCTATGTTTTTTAATATAAAGTCAGACTTATACCAATGGACAAAAAAAACATTTTCAATTGTGAAATGTATTTGTGACAGATATTTTAATCGTAAAGGTTCTTATATGATTGTTTTAAAAAGTATATTGATAGATATTATACGCATCCACCCTTTTATGTATGTAACGATTTAAACATTAGCAATAACTTTGCATTGTGCAATACTACCTTTCACAGATTGCAAATGGTTTACCATGTTCAAAACGAATCTCCAATTTAGTTGTGTCCTATATTGTGCCTGAATTTGTAGGTGACCTATCAATAAACCCACAAAGTTGGATAAATCTAGCGATAATTTAATTTATCACAATGAGATTTATATCAGAAAGATAATTACTTCAGATGTAATCTAGAAATTAGTTCGTTAATCTCATACCAGTCGTAAAGCAGCAAATTTCATTTTGCGCTACAAGTGAAAATACATGTAAGAGTCGGGTTTGGACAGATTCACAATCTTTATGGTTTTTTGCAAAGGTTTTTTGCGAAACACTTACAAAGTTCTATATATTTAAAGAAAATTATTTGAATATGAAATATATTTATGTGATTTAAAGAGTATCAATAACAACATAGGGTTGTTCACTAATCTTTCAATACATTTTATCTCAGTCTTCTACTCCTTGACCCCCTTTGACAGATCATAACTTGCTTTTTAGAAGTCAGGTAATATCTATATAAGGTATCATTTAATCCTTACAACATGGTCTTGGCAAATGTATGAAAAAGTAAAAATTATAAGAGGCTGAATTTACGGCTGGTTCGAGATGCATTTTAAATGTATTTCATTTCAATTCCAGGTAACTCTATTTATAAGCCTTAACCTACTTAGAACATCTTATCTGTTGAAAAGATGTTCTTTATTCATTGACGTTTTCTAACCGGAACCTACGTATGTTTTGTATATTTATAATGTTACTTTGTTTGTAACATTATTTGTAAGAAAACTATTATAAATAAAGTGAAAACAATTATCCGTTTGTTATGATTGATTTTAATCTGTTAATGCTGTTTTATTGGATGGTTTTGAGTAATTTAAGTGATTTGATTTTAATCTGTTAAAGCTGTTTTATCGGATGGTTTTGAGTAATTTAAGTGATTTAAATGTAACTATATAATTATTTTTGTAATCCATTACATGATGCAATTGTCACTTTTGTTGTTGTTGTTTGGTTTTTTTACCCATTTCAATTGAAATGTTTTGGATTTTGTACAATACCAAGCTATCATGGATCTCTCGTTAGTCATGTTAGCTCAATTGATTTTCAAAAACAAGTATGCTTGCTACAAGAAGGGCCTGATTTCGAGTTCCAATTGTTCCATAATTTAGTGTGTTTAAAATGTATTTTGAAATGAACTATCCACTAATTGAGTCTAGGAAGCCCGGCCTGTTTGCGATGACTTAATTTGTGCTATTCAAGGTGAAGTGTGTCTGCTAAAGGTTGTGGCGGGACCAGAAATGATCATGCTAGGAACAGAATGAAGTTGCGTGTCTCAGTGGACATACAATATCTTTCTAGGTGCCACTGTTTGTGGAATACGAAGTCATGTTATTAAATGATCGTGACATCAAAACAAGTGCCTGTTGTGACTTAACTTTCTTTGAGCTTCTCATGAGCTTGGTGATTTCTTCTGTTTTCATCACTTGAAGAGGTTAATTTCATACCATTCTAAGCTATTCATGGATGTATGCCCCTGATTTGGAATGCTATGTTATTTTATATCATGAGTAATATTTCTAGGATCAAAATGTGATGATTTTGCATTTTATGTTAACCATTGTTGTAACCGTACCACTACATAGACCTGTAGGTTGAGTGGATTGTAGTCTTGGTACTTCTTCCTGAAATATAAATGGTATTGCAATATATATAGATGTTGTTGATTTTGAATGGTATGATAAGCTTGAACTGAACACTTCAACTCCTGAGAACTCGTCATTTGATCTCTATATTGCCTGTTTTAATATCAAGTTACCTTTGTACCCGTCGACTATGGTGGATGGCTCCCTGTCTAAGCAGTCTGTTCTCCGTTTTGGGGTTCCTCAAGGGTCCATCATCGGTCCCCAGTCCTTAACATACTATTCCCATGTTATTGGCCACACAATTTGTAGGGATTACATAGATTATCATATTTACGTGGCTGATGTGTAGTTATTCATTTCCTGTGTTCCTATAAGACCTGGTGATGCTGGTTGTGCGATGTATAAGCTTTTTGTGTTGTGTCAAGGAGTTGCAATCCTGGATGATCAGTAATAATAATGTGTATTTATTATGCGCACAAATCCACCAAAACATGAGCTCAAGGCGCAGTACAAAAAATCTTACACTACAACAAAATATATACAAAAATACATGCATGGCAAAGAATACAATAAAACAAACTCATGATGAATCAAGAAAAAATTGAGTTTTTTTATTTTGTTGCCTCTCCTTTACATTATACACGTCTTCAGCATCTTTGTTTTCACCTTGATGGCCTTGACATTCCTCCATCGACTCATGTCAGAAACTTAGGTGTTGTCTTTGATCATTCCCTAACCATGTCTGATCATATCACTCGTCTTTCTCGCTCCCCAAATTGGCAGATTCGCAATCTTAACCGAATGAGAAGATTTCTGAATTGTGATGCAAATTCCTGGTAAAAATTTAGTTGATGGTCGTAGATTACAAGCTGAATTCTTCAAATATATGTTTTATCTGGAGTAATTTGAATATCAGGATTTATGTCCTAAATTTTTAAAAAACATTCTTTTGAAATTGAAGCCACTTACAGTTATGGACATAATTTAGGAATGTTAAACTACTCGTGAAACTAATGTGTCTTAAGTGTGTGTTTGATAAGATTTTTAGACTATTGTACTATTAATCTGTGGTTTCAAAGATCACAGCTTCAGTGGGAAGCTCTCGCAACGCAAATCAAAATGTGGTTGGGGTTAATATTTTCTTCAAGATATGATTCTGACTTTCTCAGAAATTAACGTACAAAATGATAAGGTTGATGTTTGTGTGCAAAAAATGACGTCACACTTCAGCAATACTCCCTGGAATAATGCTGAGAGATTAAGGAGGCAAAACGTTAGAGAAGAAAACTTGAACACAAGGAAATGAAGTAATGCAGGTAAAACAAGGAGTTGACCGTCAGTTCCATTCTTAATCAATAACATGATTGAGGAAACAAGGTCTAGCTACTATACTTTTTTCGTCGCTGGAGCGTGGCCGAGCGGATAAGATTAGGTGTCTCGTAATACAGAGTTGTGGGTTCGAGCCCGGGCGCGGCGGTTTTCGTCTACTTGTTTCCTTGGGCAAGAAACTTTACTCTGTGGTTCGGAAGTCACGTTAAGCCGTTAGTCACCTGTACTCCTTCATAGATATGTATGTCATGCAAATACAGTGTATATTGATTGGATGGTTGATAACACTCGTGATTAAAAGAGCTTTTGAGCCATAAGGCATAAATGTTTATTTATATATATATATTTATTTATTCAGTGTTTATTTATTTATTTAATTTGGTGCTTGTCTTTTTAATATAATAAAAATGATTAAATTCTTATCAAAATATATAACTTTATCATACTAATCATTACACATAAATGAATTAATCGAAAATGATATTCTGATGGTCATAACCATTTAGGGTGATTATTAATGCGTGAAATATTTCATGTTTTGATATTAATTTTTATATACCAGCTAGTTTTCATAGTAAGCTAAAGAAAAAATTATGAACAAATATGTCATCATAAAATGTAAAATATATTATCTCGGCCTTTATAAAATTTGACATGATTTTTAAGTTTTATAAAATTTCAAGCTGGAATTGTTTCAGATTTTATGGTTTAAATATATTCCATATTTAGAAGTATAACAAATTGCGAGATATATGCATGCCGTGGGCTAAATCATAATCCTTAATCTTTCAAATATGTGCCCGCCATATCGAAAGATTCCTTACGGGTCTCAAAATCAAAACTAATTTTTTGATCTCATCTGAAAGCTACATTATTTTAAGCTTTAAAATGGCAACTTTTGGCTTTTGCTATTGGTTGTTCGGTTGCAAAGTTACATCCAAATTGGTAAAAGACAACGGGATTATTCGGATAACTTCAGTTCTGAGAAAATAAAACTTGAATTGAGAGAGAAGTTTCATTTTGGCTTATAACACATATTTCTTATGTTTTGGATGTTAGAACCTGATATGATAGAATACACTTCAAACTGATGAGATTGGAAATTCGACCTTAAACGTGATTTTTGACTATGCTCAGCTTCAATGGCTCATATCACGTAATTTACTATGTCGACCTTAATCTATTTATTGATTTAGCGGGTTACTTACAAATATGTAAAACACGTAGTTACATATATTCTAAAGAACCTGCATGATATAATATCTTTTACGTTTAACCCAATCTACCCCACTCAACCCTACCTGATTCCATGCCGCCTTACCATACCGCTTCCCCTTATCCATTCACTACCCTTCCCTACCCTATCCTCATTTAGCTGCAGGAATTTTTACAGGAAGCAAGTGTGTCATCCAATTTACATTTAAAAGACAAATGCAAGCATATCTTTTGACCGTGTATATTCCGTGCTGTCTGTTGGTTCTTATTGCCTGGGTGTCTTTCTGGATTGAAGCTAAAGTTGCACCAGCTCGAGTTGCATTGGGAATCACAACAGTTCTTACAATGACGACCATGACTTCCGGGATACAGGAGTCACTTCCTCTTAGAACATACGCGAAGGTAATTCTGATATATAAATAGTAATAACATATAAAGAAAGGGGGATCTAGCATAAAAACACAAAAAGCATACACTCTTAGAAAGGAAGGATCAAATATGAGACAGAAAGGATCAATTTTGATCCTTTCAAAGTAAGGTATCAAATATGAGCTTACCCTTTAAGGATCAAAGTGATCCAAAAATAAGGATCACAATTCTTGATCCGAAAAAAGGATCAAATATTTCTTATAAAAAAAGATCTGCCTAAAAACATCTCACTGAAGTGACCCTAGCAGGGTTTGAACTCACGCCGCACGCACACCATGTTATTACGAGACCAACGCTCTAACCACTCGGCCACGCCGGACAGGCAGATGTCAAGTGTGGTGAAATCATCGTATTTATACCATTGTATACATTCCCGGCTATGCAGTGGATATGGGGTGTACTCAAATATGAAACAAAAGATCACGTTATATCCAAACGCGGTATCAACTATATCAAAATATATCCTTTCCGTATCAAAGTAATCCAGAAATACGGATCAAAACTTTGATATTGTAATCAAAAAGGATCAAAATAAAATGATCCTAAAACCAGATCAAAAATGATCCTGGTAAATTTGATCCATTTGTATATATTGATCCAAAAAAGGATCAAAACGATCCACGTTGGATCCAAAGTGATCCTTAAAGGATCAAAATAACATGATCCGGAAAACTACTCGTATATTTGATCCCGGCCTTCTAAGAGTGTACGATCCCAGGCATTTGGGTAATCTCTTTTACACCATTTGCGGTCATTTTGATAACTCAATATCATTCTGATAACTTTTGATGACTCAATACGTATATCCTGAAACTGTTTCCATTAGCAAAGCTGGTCTTCTCCCATATAACGTCCCGACACAAATAAAACACGGTAAAATGAGAAACGATAAATACATGAGTTGATAGCCAGGACCCCCACCCCCGCTTGGCAGGATTCCATGTGTGTCTCATCGTATATTAGGCTTATTAGTTTACGAGTCACCAGAGTCTTCAAAATGTTCTTTGTTGAAAGTGCACTGAAAACCTAAACTTGACGGGCCAACTAGGTAAAAGCTAGTCAAGATGGTGCCCACCTGGACTAGCTTTTACCTAGTCAAGCTAGAATGACTAGTTTTAGGCTAGTCGTTTGACTAGCTTTTGCCCAGTCGGTCTTGCTCGTCAACTCGACTAGTTTATACTAGTCACTCGACTAGCTTTTGACTATAGGTAAAAACTAGTCCAGATGGTGCCCATCTGGACTAGCTTTTATCTAGTCGGTCAGGCCCGACTAGTTTGATTGACTAGCACCAGCTAGTCCATCCTGCTCTACTAGTTTTAACCTGTCAGGCTAGTTCAATCTGATAGATATTTCGGAGGAGAATGTGCAGTCAATGGCAGAGATCAGAAACTTGTATTGCCTCATGAATTTTAGACCCACTCTACAGAAATTCATATTGCCAATATCAGCCTAATTGAAAGGCCATTAAAGCTACTTGGGCTGAATATGGACATCCATTTTGCCTGTTGCACCTCAATCACAGTAGTGAACTCTGCTATCCCATGACACAAATTCCATTTGTACACTTACGAAAGCAAATTATCTGTACACAGAGAACAGAGAATACGGTAAAGTGTATGTTGTAATAACCAGCATTAAGCTTACCATGCTTGTCGGTGACAATATTGTGAAGTATGGGTAGACGCTATAAAGCGTTAATAATAAATCCATTATGTAAATTATATGAAGTACAGAATTAAGTATAAAATTCAAAAAAGATCGGCAAAGAAGAGTGACCTCATTGTGTAGTAACAGCTGACTTGGCGAGTTCCGTTGTGAGAATTCAAAAATTAAACTTTTCCAAGGTGAAAGGAATGACCTTTGACATGACGTGTTATTACAATGTACAGCTTGACTAGTTTTAAACTAGTCAATCCACCAATCCAGCCCGACTACTTTTCTTCAGAATGGTTGCGAAACTAGTCTAACACCAGTTTTAAGCTAGTCGATCATGCTTGACTATTTTTCAGATTTTTGAAACGGTTGCTCGATTAGTTTGGCTATCTGCTCGACTAGAATAAACAAGTCAAGCATGCTTAAAGCTAGTCAAGCATATAACTGACTAATTTTAGTTTACAGTATGTTTTGACTGGAACAATCATGGGGCAATCTACACGGGAGTGCAAATCCAGATGAATGCACATCTCCGTAATCCGTTTTGTCAGATCCGGGTGTCAGATCCAGATCTGCTGTACACTACTCTGTTTACATACGTACGTGTAAACGATCTACGGATCTTAGATCTATATCTGGAGATGCGTATGCATGTGGATGTGCACTCCGTGTAGGTTGCACATGTTAAACCAGCAGCTGTTACAAGTCAGAGTCAGGGGGAGTAACCTTTCTCAGACAGATAGCCAGACAGGCAGACAAACAAGTATCCCATTTAAGTGATGCAGCTTTCAATAAAACAGTGAAATAACGAATCTCACTTTAAAAAGACAATTTGAAATTCACTTAAGGATTCTAAATAGGTCATAGATTGCACCTTGAGTCATTACTACAGGACACAAACTAGTAAATAGCTGACCTAAACTTTTACATGTTTAAACAGAGGTCAACTATTGTCATTTACCGGCCAAAAAATTAATAGCTCTTAGTCTCATCTTATCTTTCTTCAATATTATGACATATCATGACACATGCTTGCATTTAAGGTCAAAATTACAGAGAATTTCTTGTTTACGTGTGTGGAGGAATGAAAAGAAAAAAGGGAAACAAATCAGCCAAACCATGGACTTTGGGCATTGTATTTGGTCAGATGCTGAGGAAGGTTTAGGAGAAATCATTTAATCAGGAAACAATGACCAACATAGGGTCCTATCAATTTACTTCGAGAATTGTCGGTTTCAGCGCTAATTTCAAAACACTTAGTAGAGGGCTACATTATTTTGTGAAATGCATCATTACAGGTATGGGATGAGTGTTTAAATTGTACATCCTTTAATTTTTTTCCCCGTCCGTTCAAACATGTTTAACTACATAATTACCATTGCATTGTACAGGAGGAAAATGATACAAGCTAACAAAATCAACAATATCTCTCGCTTGGATCGATGGAGTTTCTTTATTTTTTCAAAAATAGTAAGCAAAACCATTAGGCCTCTGACTAAAACCCTGGTACCTGTCATGAGCTTACCCGGGTACAAAATCTGCCGACCGATTACCCAAACTGGACAATAAAGTCATGGAATTTCGAATAAAAAATATGCTCACAAATTCTTCGAATTACATGTTTGGGTACGTATACTGCAAGCTGAGCTGCACAATTCTACACATCACAGCACACATGACACACACATTAAAGCATCATTGAAATCAACTCATGTAACTCTAAAACAGTGTTTGTTTTGTAGAATGTAATAAGATGGCCTAAACCAAGAAATAAAGATAAAAACAACAGATTTAATTGATATGATTTTATGCTTAGCAAAATCAATTTCACTTTAGACAAAATGTTTGTGAATTATTTAGACCTGGATTGCAAACATGGCAATCCCTCTATTAAAAACCATCCTAGGTACGATTATAGATTTTAAAACCAGGTTCATCACCAATGATCACTGCTGGCTCAAGCGTTTGTTACTTGGTACGTGAAAAGTATTTTCTAATCAGAAATTGCAAAAATTTCTATCAGTGCATGAATGAGCTCACGTTTTCTTTTAAAAATGTCCCAAACGTTACCAAACATTACCAAACAAACCATTGCATTAAAACAAATCCTGACAATAGAATTATCAATTACTTTTATGTAATATTTTTAGATATGTTATCCATCATCTGTGAAAAGCGTAATAAAAAATTCGCTTAAATGTCAGATATTTTTCACTTGGAAGTCATTTGGAGCAAAAAAACACTTCCGTGCGATGTCACAAACGTTACCGAACGTTGCATGACCTTTATTCAGTATTTTGACAATTGATTTAATCCTTGAACCCCTACATGTCTTGATCCCACCAGAGAGCACCATTTTCAACAACAAACTCGTTGATGCAATGTTTATGATAGGATCTGTGGCCATTTAAAAGTGATTTTTTTCAATTTTTCAGTCACAAACGTTACTTTGCAACGCCCTACTGGATTCACTTTTGAATATTTGTAGATCAAGAGCTAATCTATTGGTGCAATTAGATGCTCAATACTGGAGAGTTCAAAGAGGCCTATCCGTCGACTTTGCCAGAACAGAAAGTGAAAATGTCAAAAAAATGCACAACATGCAACATTTTACCAAAGGACCTGCAGAAGTTTAAAAAACTACTATAATCACTTAGTGATTACAAGAGGGTGGAAAGGTTCTTTAATACACTTTAATGTTTATATACAAAATTATAGTTGATACTTAATGCCTATTTAGGAATTCGGAATATATGAGGTTAGCAGGCCTGATAGTTGGTGTTAACGCGGGTGTGTTCAGATTGCCTTAGATTGAAAAATTGCATTTTTCCTGAGAACATCATGACGATTATTACACTAAAATCGTTTTGCATATAAATCCCCAGTAAAGGTAATTGTAACATTATGTTTGGTATTGCCCAAGCTTCTAATTGTCAAATATGTATTTGGTAATGTCACGTTTAGTTTTTTTTTTAAGTTATTGCAATTTGTTGTATAAATGTTTTGTAGCTTGTGTGACCCACTTTGTTAAAACTAGCGCCTTTTTATGCACAGTGTTCATTGGGACACCCAGTAAATGTGTTATGAAATATATTGGAATAAAATTTCAGAGACCTGAATATTCCATAAAAGATTAAGGTGTTAAAATGGTTATAATATCTTTGATTGTTATTTTTCTTAAAACAGGCAATTGATTATTGGTTAGCTGTTTGTCTTATGTTCGTCATATTTGCTTTGCTGGAATTTGCCTATGCAAATCATATCTATGTGGAAGAGGTATGATAAAGATTAGGATCAAATGCTAATTAAGGCATCGTTCCCAATTCATGACGGAATGTCTTCCGACATTCGGAAAGGTTGGACGCAAGAACCATGGCGCTAAAATATTATGAGAAACGCATAACTAGCTCTTTTGAAGTAGTAATTATTATGATAGAGGCCCTGACGCAATTTTTCTGCATCATTCAATATACTATACTGCATCAATCTTTCAATCACGACTCAATATTTTTCTGCATCATGATGCAGGACAATTGCGTCAAGCCCTTTCGTATGACTCAAAAGCTTTCGTCATGAATTGGGAACCGTAAGCACGACAGGCCAGGTTATGCTTTGGTCACGTATGGTAGAGAGATAATTTTATATTCTAATGGGATAGAATAATTATTAGCGTATGGTGGTAACGTAAAAGTTACAGTATTAATATTGTAGCGTAGGTCATGGTATATACGGTGCAGTACGGTGGGATACAAAATTTTAGGTAAGCCTAGGCTACGCTAAATTAGGCAAAAGCTGATTACAGTGTAAGATAATTAAGGTTTAGTAGTATAGCGAGAATTTTGTTCAAGCTTGACTCTTGTGCACTTTTTGCATTTTTTTACTTATTTCCGCACAGGAAAAGCGGCTCAAAAAGCGCAAATCTTTGAACCGTATCCAACAACGCAATGCCGATGAAAATGATTATGAAACGTCCATCAAAATAAAGGCTAAATGGTGGGAATGCTGCAAGGAATCGAAACCGCTGACTGCTGATAAAGTTGACAGAATTGCGAGAATTGTGTATCCGATATTGTTCTTCTTCTTCAATCTTATTTATTGGTCTTACTTTCTTTATTCTGGAAATCTAAACCTGTATTTTTCTAGACTTTTAAGTTCAGAGCAGAATGTTAATAACTCAGATCAAGTTGAAACGATCACATCAGATCCTAATAGTAAATTTGTCTATAATACTGAGAGGAGCTCATCTGATCATAACAATAACCCTATTTTTGATGCTTTCTAAATGATTTAGATATACAAGTTTTCTCCCACATAAATCGTTGAGTTATATCGACTTTAAATAAACTACATGTACATTAAATTAAATCTACGTAACGGATGATTCCCTGTTGCATAAAAAAGCAAACGAATATGACCTTGGGGTTTTGGGTAGTTGTAAGTTTATCCTTTGCGGTCATTTTAGCGAAAAACATTCGAAGGTACCACCTTCAGGGGGTCAGGGTACCTCGTCAAAGTCGGAAGGTAGGGGGGGTGGTTGGCACCTGAGAAAATTTCAAGTCGCCATTTTGAAAAATATCTGCATGGTATTCACCTAAAACTTACAGAACATATTAGAAACACTATTTCCCTTCCTTATAAGCAAAAAACCCGGCAAAAATCCGATATTTAGAAATTTTAGAGCAAAATTTCGATTTGGTGACCATTTTTGCCCAAAATCGTGCCCTGAACACGAGGTTGAAAAACAATGGTTTTGAAGGTTAAGTTTATTGTGTTGTATATTTTAAATTTGTTGATATATGGATATGTGTGTCCCGCAGTTGCAAAAGGATGCAGTTGCCGTGTACTACATGTAGTCGATCTAATATACATATATACTAGTTTTATACATGATGGCATGTCATTAGGTGGGTTTGCTAAAAAGGTGGTGTTGTTACATTTTTTCGTGGGTTCTCGGACTTAATTTGATGTAAATTCACTATTCCTTGGCCTATTGACTTGTTTAATGTCTCATTTGAAAGCTTACACTTTCTGCTATTTGTGACAGTAATTTGGCGTTCATGGA
>JXSR01S013875.1:38551-58538 GCA_000969725.1 Ophiothrix spiculata
AGGAGGTTCTGCTGTAGACATTCTTCACATTTTTCTGAAAATATGCATCTCTGTTGTACCTGACAATTATCTAGGCCCTATATCTCACAATCAAAAATTGTCACTCTAAAAAGGATATTTATCATTTCATCTGGCAATCTAGTCACAGTGCAACTTGCTATTGTAGTTCTTGAATTTTTATTTTAGTATGTAGCAGTTATGTAGAAAAATGCAAGTTAGCTAATGAAGAAAGCTTTACACTCAGTTTCCTAGGTATCTGAGGTACAAAAGAAGTTAACAACATGAGCATATAATGGCTCAAAAGCCTTCAAAAGTGAGTTGGGTGGAATTAAAAGTGGAGAATGATCATTTATAAACAGGTCTACACATCCCGCTCAAATCCATCACTTCCTGGTAGCAATCCCAAAATATACTACTGAGGCGGAAAAAAGGTCTCTCACCTCATTGAATTTTGATTTTCAACGAAGTAATTTTGAAAGGGTGCCTCTACTTGTAGAATAAGCATGGCGATTCCCTTTTCTATAAATAAACGTATTATATGAAATATATGAATATCTGGTGGTTTAATTACACATAAACAACTATTTTAAGATAAAATATCACTAACTTTCCAATAAGACAAGTGCATAAAGTGCAATCTAATATAAGTCATTCTAATTTTAGCACGGTGTTAATTGGCTTGAAGGCACCTTATTTGGGTTCATCGAACAATTGAAGTTATGAAGTCAGCTTGCACATGTTGCAGACAAAATAAATACAAAACATGTTCTTATTTGCTTTAAAATCCATTTATAGGCGTCCTTCACATTTCGTTCATTTAGTTAAAATTTGTTCATTCAAACACCTCAGTGACTGGGATAGCCAAAAAATAGTTGAGTTCTGATTTTTATTACAATAATCAGGTTTTATGTGCAAGTAAACTATATGCATTTCTTTTAGCCTTTGATAAAAGATTCTTGATATGATGTTCCATACTTTTGAGGTTTCACCCCTACACCAAGAATCCGATAGAATGAAGGGCATCGTGTTTTATTAATTTTGGTTTATTTTACAACGTACATTTGATGCCTGCATCATGTATTCAATACATTAGAGATTATATTAACTACATTTTTAGAAAATTGAACATATAACATGTGTATGGCAACGGTCACATTAAATGTCCAGTTAATCATTATAGAGGGTTCAAGGAGGTGTTTTGCATACAGGTTAGCTAATGGCTTAACATGACTTCAGAACCAACAACACTTCAACAATTAGGGAGAAACGTTTCTTACCAAAGGAAACAAGGAGCTCGAGACGTGGTTCGGTTCGATGCGGGCTCGAACCCAGAACCTTTGTCTGCCCTGTGCTTAGAACCATATGGATCGAACGATTTAAGCAACCAGCAAATGAGAACCGAGCAGAGCAGACTGTCAACACATCTTCTCTAACTCATATCAACTCATTATTTGCCGAACAAGACAGACATGTCCCAAAAGCGGCGTAGCTAGGGGGGCCAGGGGGGGGGGGCAAATTGCCCCGGGCGCCACCTCAAGGGGGGCGCCAAATCGCCCCTACATGAACAATAATTGGACCAACAACAGGGGACATACTGCTAAAATTTCTGGAAAATTGTAGCAGAAATTACCATTTTTTTTTTGGGGGGGGGCGTGCATTTTCAACTTTCCCCCGGGGGGGGGGGGCGCCAGTTTCACTTCTTGCCCCGGGCGCCAGACACCCTCGCTACGCCGCTGCTGTCCCAATCGTAGTAACCATATGATATGATATCCACCATGAATTAATCTCATGAAACAGGCATAATGTCAAATTTTAGTCAGCAAGTTTTCATTCTTTATAATAACTTATCAATATCACACTTGTTATGACTTCATTCATTGCATTTCGTGTGTAAGTTTTCCTGAATCATGAAATTGAAAACAAACTAGTATTCGGCTAATACGCCTACATACAAATTGAAGGCATCAGTTTGAATATAAATTCAAATTTGTGCCAGGTGTGTTCTTAATTTCATAATTTTATATCCCGGGGGGCTACTCAAATATGGTTTGGGTAGGGACGTGCCTCTGGGAAATTTGGAAAGCCACCCATCCAAATACCAATTTTTAAGAAAAATGGACCCATCCATATATCTAATCTTTTAAATTTTGACCAAAACGTATTAAAAATCTCCTTTTTTCTGTCCAAATTTGCTATATTTTGGCAAAATATTCCAATATTTTGAGAAGAAATGTCCAAATTTGCGGCATTTGGCGCAAATTTCCGAAAATTTTGAAAAGGAAACCCATCAAAATACCTCATTTTGCGAAGTTAAAACTACCGATTGGAATACCAGAAAGCCTGGTTTTGCTACCCGAATTTGCGGCACGTCCCCATAACCCCTTTTGTACTAAGTAGCCCCCGGGTTTTATAAATATTTTACATATATAATTTTATAACCCTGGAACCTGGACAGATTAACGTTTTGACTTATATAGCATGGATTGAAATTAGTCACTGACATATTGGGCTATTATAGAAAGGACATTCAACTGGGTTTGTTTACTTATTTGTTTACTTGTTTTGGTTGCTTAGTTTCGTTTATTCTGAAGCAATTTGATATCTAAGACCAGACGCTAGATATCTTAGATTATCTTAGAACTCTTAGATAACAATGTTTAAAATGTTGGCAAGTGTTAACATAATAGTATACATCTATTTTCTATACTAATTACCATGTAACAAATGTATACATTACAGCAACATTTGCTTGATAATTCAATCAGTCTTTTAGGATTACTTGTAGTTAGTAGTTGAACATTGACCTGGGTATTTTTATATTTATACACTTTATTAAATTAAATTACTATTGTTCCCTGGTTAAATGAAGAGTTGACTTGAAAAACGGCTTACGTCCATTTTGCACTATTTGAGAAAAGGGCAAACAACTGCTAGGAGATCAAAATGTGTTGCAAAATTCCTGATATTGATATTAGTAATTCTGTACAAATATGTCTGTATGTAATTTAAATAATTCATCAAATATATAGTTTCTTATTAATTGGCTATTGATTTTTTTGCTGAAAATGAATAAGACGTTTTGCAGGACAACTCAAGTACCACCCATCTTCTAAATTTTTGCAAAATTTCTTTTTCAATTCCTCATTAGGCTATGATGTACTTAATGAATACCAAATTTCAACATCTTGGCATGTTTAATAACAAAATACCATATATTGGCATTATGCCCTTGTATCCCCAAATATGGTCATAGGATGTCCATATTTGTGCTAAAAAGTAACATTTTAGGGACTTTAGCGAGATTTTTTCAACAACATTTTGTGCCAGGATGACGCACAAGTTAAAGGTCTGAAAGAATCTACCAAAAAGTCATCTTTGAAAAAAAATGGTATCTAAGCATTTTTGTAATTCAGCTCTTCTTCATGTTAAATATAATGTCAAATTATTTTGTCTATTTTCAGACCACTGCGTTTTATTGAAAATTACATAGAGCAACATGTTCATCCCATGTACGCAAACACACATACGACAACAACGATTACGTCGAGACAGACAACACAGTACAGACATGAAGCCAGGTAAGGACATGAGTAAGGACGTCATATGTGCATAGCAGACTATAAGGGCAACTTACTTTCTTTTGAGCCTTAAAAAGAAATAACACTTAATGTGCATTAGCTTCCAGTCCCACTCCCTTACAACTTTTACAAAAAGTATAATGATGCCTTCTTTGGCAAGCACAGCTAATTTATGTCATAATTGCTAATTTTGCGCCAGGATTTCCGAAGATTCTCAAACATACACTGAATAAAGCACTTGCTTCTCTCGATTCTTTGCTCTGAAATTATAATTCCTGTATCATCATGTATTTTTGTCACTTGCTAACACGGGATAATCGGTATCGGCGATCTCAATTCATAACACTTCATAGGTTTCAGAATACTTTTACTACTTTTCATCCCCAAATTATCGATACTAGAATTATATATGTATTTAATTTCAGTAGGTCACGTGACACGAATGGTCTTAATTGGTCACTTGGCTCAGTGGCCGCGTTTGTCAAATTTACTTTGGAGCACGTTTGGGGATTTGGACAAATATTTTCTGACTATATTTAATTGTACTACTATTGACAGAAAAAAAATGAAAATAGTGATACCCTCAAGACAAAAAGTTTTTGAATTTACCACATCTTTATCGTCTCAATCTTTGATTACTTATTACTGGCGTAATGTCAAAAATCTGCTGGCTAAATGTTTTAGGTGCATTTATTGAAAGTTAAAAAAGGAGAACAACTGCAATGTTCAATCTCCCCTTATTGTCTATATTTACCATTAGCAAGAAACTTCCTTTAACTCTTTCCATATTTAAAATAATATGTTTACACATATCCACATGACTATTTTCCCAACCCCGAAAAGTGTTTGACTTTCTTATCTAATTATTTGACCAATTTAAGAAAAACACACATTTCTTAACTTTTAGGAAAAGATCCGTCTCATGTGTTACAAGGAAGTTCCTATCTTGTAAGATGTTATTTCCATGTTACGATCATATATAGCAACTTTATCTAACGTTTAGGCGGTTTTAAATGTCAAATTTGAACCATGGAAGGAATAAATTAATCTTTTATACGACAGTGGGCAAGTGTGATGTTTCATATCCATATATGGTGTTATGGCCCTCATTTGTTTTCACGTATTTTTCTTGAATATGATTTTTGTTCCTGGAATAATTAATTGTGGGATAAATTCAGTTTCAAATATCAAATATCAGATATCAAAACATGCTACCAACATCATCATATTCACCTCAACCGATTATTCATGCAAAATGGCCAAAATAGATCGCTGTATCACCAAGGAGATGGTCGTTTGCTTATACCGCGTCCATGGTAACATTATATAAGTGACTCGAACTAATGTATTCTTTCCTCGGTTATTACATAAAATACACTGCACTTCTTCGAAGCATATGTTGTATAATCACGAGACGGTTAACCAACAACCGAAAACAGGATATGGTACTCCTCTGTCGAGACATCAACCGCAAACCCCATTTCAACTAAGGGTCAAATTAGGTTTGCAGTGGGGAAAGGTTGTCATTCAATTGAAAAAATAGTTCGCAAAAGTATGCGATTGTTAATATAACCTCAAAGATGTATAAGGTCTAACATTTTGCGTCAATTGACCCAATAGTGCATGTAGATGTAAATATTAAAATAACGTAATTCATTTCGTAAATTATAACTGAAAATATCTCCTTCATAACGTATGCATTTACAGTATTGTATTCTATTTGACTTCAATTTGTGTTTACTTCGCATTTGTAACCAAATGAAATGTTCGAACATTTCAAACATTTTATTTTCTCTTGATTATTCATCATAACTGAGTTTTGATAAAGAGAAATTTGCTTTCAAAAACAATATTGCTCATTATTTGAATTAATTAATATTTTGGTACACTCTTAAAAAGCCAGGATCAAATATGAGCTTATCCTGATTCTGGATCAAAATATGATCCGGTAATGGACCACATCTGATTCCTTTTCGGATCAAATTGATCCTTTTTCGATCAATCTGATCCTTTTTGGGATCATATTTTTGATCCGGAATCAGGGTAAGCTCATATTTGATCCAAGCTTTCTAAGAGTGTAAAGTGTCAGTTCACAATTTGAAAAAAAAATGTAATAACGTATAGAGAATACGCCTGTTTGAATAAAATGTTGACGAAATACTAGAAAGGTATTTCCTCGCAAACTAATAGTTTAATATCCAAACATCGAAAATTATTTGCGGTCAAAGCAATTAGTTTCATTTTTCCTCCTTGTTTTATAGGGATATAATCCGAGACAGTGTCAATGCAAATGATGAGGATGCAGTTATCTTTACGGGTAGCGGATCAACCGGATCGATCAATAAATTAGTTAATGCAATGGAGATCCGCGGAGAAAAAGCCAAAAATACAGTGGTACTAGTAGGACCCTTCGAACATCATTCCAATATTTTACCTTGGAAAGAGAGTGGAGCGGAGGTAAGATGCACTAATTATTATCTATGATGAATATTGCTATTGTTTTAAAGAGAATACCTTTTGTCAAATCACGTGTGGTAAATGAAAAACATCCTGGACTGACAATAGAGTAAATGCTTCACCGTGATATTGATAACAATGACCGTGTTATTTACGGTGTTTGATGTACTGTTGATATTGTTAGCACAGCTTACTTTCAATTACCAATAATTATTAATAAGAAAGAATACATAATGACGATAATAACATTAACCCCCCCCCCCCTCCCCCCCAAAAAAAAAATGATTATAGTAATAATAGTATTAAAATTAAAGAAATGTAATTTTTCCATTTACCATGATTTTGAAAAGTGCGATTAATCATCGATTTATTTTACAAGGTTATCTCCTGCGTTTATGCTTTTTTTTTATTTAAGGTATGAAAGGAAATTACCATCGCCCCATTTCATATAATTATCAAATCATTCAGCAATAATTGTGTACTTGTATTTCCAATAATAATAATAGGTTTCTATTAAAGTAACTTACTTCAGCAAAGAATAACTAGATTCTAATTTCTAGTCATATTATAGTAACACTTAACCCTTATAATGTTAAAAACTTATTTTAGCAATATACATTAGTAAGGCACAAAATTGAGTATGAACATAATGATTCATTTTGTTAAGGTTTGTTTTAAGTTGATACATAAGGAGCCACCGCAACTTTTACCGACACACTCACTGTTACTAATTTGTAAACCTTAAAACAACCAACCGCTTTAACAAATTACCATGGATACTTACGAGAAATATTAGAATTGACACATACTAGGTGATTGAAAATCCGATATGGTGTGTGTGATGACTGTTTTAAAGCTTCCCTTTCACCAAGATATCACGCAATAGGGAGCTGATACAATGTGTATGGAAAAATTCAATTCGACAGCACAAATTATGAAATTCACTGAAGTCAACAAATAAAAGCAACGTATTTGGTAATTCCCTGTCGAAGTGACGTCACAACATGATTCCATTACCCAAGCACCGATCAACACATACACGGGCTCGTGGTATTAATTTGAATTACCCGCGATAACTGCAGTCGCATTAACAATTACCCAAGGTCAGATCTTCCCCGATAGCAATATTGTTTGACCGAGACTTTGCAGCCCACTGTGAGCTGTGTGTATAGTGTTAACGGGTGCTGGGGTAACCCAAACTATTACGTAATCACTTCCTAAGACTATTGCGTAATCACTTCCCGAGTCATGTGATTTTATTCATAATTTGCATACGATGGCTATAATTTGCTTTAGAGAGAAATATATAATTGTAAGGGAAAATAAACGACGCTGTTTAAATCAAGATTTTGATGACATGCATTATAAATCTGGTAAAAGCAAAACTGCCTTCAACCATTCATCATGTGGATGTTGGTACGCAAAGTAAACAAGACTAACAAAACACTTGGTTGCAATTTATGGTACATTCTGTACAGTTTATTTTATGTTTCGTTTAATGCGTCCCCAGGAAAATCTATTTTCCCCTTTATAGAAAATTAAGTTTGAGCTAAAAATCTGTTATCAGTGTAATCAATGACCTATCAAAAAATGAGTTTCTAAAGAGCAAGCTAATCTGTAAAGAGTGAGAATGTGAGTTTTCTTGTTGATGCAACTTTAGTTGTGCATGTTCATTTGATTCGATTTATGAAAAAATGGTTTCAGCACATTTATAAATAATATAACAATTTGCTGTCGAAGTGATTATGCAATTAGTCATGGCTACTCAGTGCAGCAACCGGTCCAAACTATATACACTTCACGGACATTTCAAAACACTTATTTGAAATTGATGCAACGAGTTATGTGAATAGTGTTTGCAGGGGGAAATTAAGCCGATTGTTATGATTATGACATAACTTCATCATTTTGATAGTGAAATATAGTCTAGTCAATTCCATAATGTCAGTGTATACGAAGTGATTACTCACTATCACTGATTCTTAGTCACTGAGTGCGTTTTAACTTCCTAATATGGAATTTTGGCCATCCATTATGAGACGATAGATGACAGTGCGATCAGCGTGAAACGCAATGGAGCCGCGCGTTCAAAATCACGGCGCGATGCAGGTATACGCACACCTCCGGCGCGAACAGCTTTACTGGGTTTGGAATATTTCATGTTCGAATAGGGGTGTACGTTTTTCCAATGTTAATGTTTAAAGTTTTTGGCAAGTTTTAGGTTTATAAATGACTCAAATTTGTGACTAAGAATGAGAATAAAAAACGGCGATTTCTTGTTTTGCCTGTCATCTATCGTCTCATAATGGATGGGCGTACATTATTTTTTCGTAATGGGCACCCCCTGCGGGGGCACCCATTACTCAAAATAATGTACGCCCATCCATTATGAGACGATAGATGACAGGCAAAACAAGAAATCTTATCTTTTATTCTCTAATTCAAATTATTCGGACACGAACATGGCCATTTGAACACAGCCAGCTAGCTATGTAGCGTATCCAAAAATTTAGACCAACACAGTACACTATTTTCTAATCCATGGACAGTTGGACACTACTGCAACAAAAAGTGGTGCACCTACCCTGGAGAAAATCAAGTACAATTCTAGTACAAGATTGGAATGTGCACATTTGGAACATCATTAGAGTACACTTTAAGTACATTTCTAGTACAATTAGTGTATTAGAATTGTACTTAAAGTGTACTCGAATGATGTTCCAAATGTGCACATCCCAATCTTGTACTAGAATTGTACTCGATTTGTACTAGAATTGTACTCGATTTCTACCAGGGTACGCTACGTCAATTACGCAAGGCTCTTTAATATTGTCCCAAATTCGAAATTTGGAGGGGTTGGACTCTTAATGGTCGGACTACTCCTCAACTGAATCCTCATGAAATGTTGAATAGAAGTACCCCACAGATAATAGCCAAGCATCCTTAGTAATAATGTTGTTAAGGCGTCCAAGTCTGATTGACATGACGGGCAGGATAATAGTGCAAATCCCTTATTTGAAACTTCCCGTAGTTTATGAGTCATTCGTCATATAAGAATGTAGCAGTTATATAACAAGCACATGTTGGGTTTACACCCTACAAAAGTTACATTATAGTAATATTACGTATTACATAATACATACACGCTATTATAGCATTCAAAAATCATAACAATTGAAATATTGCACAAGTGTCTGTGTTAATTGTTTAATTTATATGCAACACATCGCAAAAACAAAAGGCTGGAAATGATAATTACATTAGTTAATCATGTAGCGGATGTATTTTATTTCACAAATGAACAGTTTTGTATTGTCATATCAATTACTGAAAAGGAAGTAGATGGTTCTATAATGATGGTTTTCCAAACTCAATATAGGTAGTAATTAATATCGATAATTATTATGTTAAATATTAAAAGCCCTAACTTCATATTGATACAATAATGTTGTAGTATTGTTGTGTTTAAAAAAAAATAATGAACTACCGTATATTTGTAATTTGTATAAAAAATTGAAATACTGAAGACACAAATTGTGTGTATTATTTATGTGAGAATGTTTTTGAAGGCGAAGGTTCTAATCTAAGGCTTTAATGCAATAAATCAAACAGAATATAGTCTGCTAGTCTACCCGGTATCTTCTTTGGCAATGAGTTAAAAGAGCGAGTTGAATATCGCGGGTTTTTGATTGCTTGTCTTCCACAAAGATCCTATTATAACGACATGCTGAAAACATTACTTATTGAATCATGTTAATGGAACTTATTGTTCTAATTATCATTCTAATGAGCTCCCAAATGTACAATCACTGATAATGTACTCCCGCAACGAGACTTAATTTTGTTCAGTATCCATCTATATAAGTATGGAGAAATATATTGAGGAATTTGTTTTACACACCAGTGATGCATATAGTATAACTATAACATATACTCTACTCTTATACTTTTTTCGATTCTTTCACAGGTTCACAGAATTGGTCAAACTTCTCATGGTCTGGTAGATCTCCATGATCTTGAAGCTAAACTTCAAAAATTCTGCCAAACACATCAGTACGTCATTGGTTGCTTCTCTGCTGCCTCCAACGTCACCGGTATTCTGACCGATACGTACCCAGTGACTGCACTGCTTCATCGCTATGGGGCGCTGTCTTTCTGGGATTATGCAACT
This sequence comes from Ophiothrix spiculata, assembly GCA_000969725.1. Taxonomy (NCBI): domain Eukaryota; kingdom Metazoa; phylum Echinodermata; class Ophiuroidea; order Amphilepidida; family Ophiotrichidae; genus Ophiothrix; species Ophiothrix spiculata. Next base: position 48,758 of record JXSR01S013875.1, read on the forward strand.
GCAGGTAATACATTTTTAAAAGGTGTAGGTTCCGATCACTTTCTCACCCCAGGGCTAAACCGGAAGTAGTATATTTTTGATACCAAATAAAATTCCTTATTTTACCTGATTATAAATCAAAAATTCCATCTCCAGTGTTTGAGATATAACATAAAATGTAAAATTAATTGGTATACATATTTTCCATTTCTTTTGTATTTACATAACAGCGTCATCCCCAGAGTTGCATAATTTATTTTAGCTCTCACTGGAGAAAACATGACACGAGCTAAGGCTGAAACTTAATCAAGGTCAATCAGATGAAAGTAAATTATACACATCCTATTTTAGGAACCTTTAATTGTGCTTTGAAAATACATGTATGCCTGTTTTAAATAAAATAACGCCACTACAATTTTTTAATGCAGTAGGCCTCTACATATATAAAGACAGATATCATCTTGGCGAAAACATCAAATTAAAAGTTCTTTAATATGGTTTTAAAAGTCAGTAAGGGCTCGTCAAGGGAGTATTACTTTGCTCATGTAACTTTCAGTGGGTGGATGAAACAAATATTCTAAAATTGTATAATTATTTAAAGCTTGAACTTCTTACGCTATTTTGGCTGATTGCCCATGATTGGTTACTAAGTTAATCTATAAAGTTGCAAGATTATCAAAAAATGAAAAGGGAAACTGAGTTACAAGTACTGTTTAAGAAACTTGTTTTATAAATTATATAAAAATATATATTTTAAATAGTTTAAACAGCTGGTAATACTTACAGAAATAATCATACAATAATAATGTAACTACTTTTTGCACTGTTCTTGAACTTTTAAAATACATCAAGGAAATATTATGAATATTATTTATTATATATCAATTATTACAAAGTATTAGTTATGTAATCTTTTAAAATATTGATTTATGTGTAATCTTTTCATTGTTTTTTTTTCAGCACCTTATGTTGAAATCAATATGAATCCAGATTTCAGCAGGTAAGCTTGATCCACAATGCTAAACCGATTACACAATTTTAAGGAGGGTAAGGATTCGGGATTTAAGATATTATCTAGGCACCAATATCAAGGTGACTGACATCTAATCCGGATAGAAGGTTATAAGATTAATTGTTATGAATGTTAACAAACTTTTTTTTTGTTTATATAAAAAGAATCAATCTGTTATCAGTCAAGTAAAAGGGGGTCGTCAATTATGTATTTGATGTAAGTTCGTATGGTTCCACTCGTCAATACAGATGTCTTATCCATTGTTGGTCCTTGGTGACTATTATAGTTGGTCATTTCCGTATTGATCAATATTTCAGTCTTGGTTGTTCGCGACACACTTTCTATATACTCAAATCTTGGCGGGCAATTTGCAAATAGAATAATAAATCATGGCTAATATTTTTGAATTCATGGAATATTTTTATACATTTTAGCTTTCCAGAAAAAGTTTCAATCCATAATACTGATACTCTTTATCTGTGTTGCAAAATATTACCGGTGTCTCATTGTGTTTTAAAAACAATATGTCAGTACCACTATTTTGATTGGTTCATTTAATAATTTGTTGACAAAAATGCACCGTCACAATTAATACAGGCCCTTAAAATGTTTAAATTAGTTTAATATGTGCTGAACTGTTATATTTGTTTGCCTAATATAATTTCAATCTGCAAAAAATGCTAATTTTAGATCAAAATACATAATATATACCATATTTTGAGATTCCTTTATTGGTGGCGCTATTCATTTTTTGAAATTGATTATATGCATATTGCATAAATTGAGTGTGTATTTAACATAAATAAAATTTGTTTTTGGTCTCCTTTACCTTATCCATGTGTCAAATGTCAAAACTAAGGTTCATAGATTCTTAAAACCTGGAAACTTGATTTATAGAAATGACGCCACCAAATTTGTGCCCTTGGCTATTAATGAATATACTTAGTGGTCAAACAGTGGTGAGTAGAGCCCTATATGAATAACATACCAAATTTTACACAACATGCATGGACCCTCTTTTAACTAGGAACGGGGCGGCATGATGGAAAACTCCAACCAATCTCAGCTATCAACCTTGCGCTTTTTTACCGGTGAATAATACATCAAAACAAAAATCACCATTTTCAAAGCTTCTAGACTTAACAAGCAGGTATTTAAATAATCACCTAAATTGAATAGATTTGACAAATATCCTGAAGATAATAGCACAGAACCAAGGTTACAGATATTACAAGAATGAGAGTATTTATATTAATCGATTTATCCGCCTGTTTTGGGAGTATTTAACCTTCAAACTTGAACATTTTGTTTTAATAATCTTGATCAAATCTCTATTGTTTGATTTAAAATCTGTAAAATAATAACTTCAAAGTCCTTCACTTTATTTTTTTATATAAAAGTAAAAGGGAAGTAATTTAACAAAAGGTATTTGTTATGAATCGATAAAAATTGTACTTATGATTTTCAATATCTGAATATAGTTTTTGAAGTTTGTGAATTATCAATGACCTTAAAGCAATACTACAAGATTTTGATCAAAAATAGTTTATAGTAAAAACAGCATAAAATGGAGGAATGTGACTATCTAAAAACGTTTTCAAGTGTATTTTGTGAAAAAATTGTTTTACCACCAAAAATGGATAAAAAGCATATGAATACTTTCTTATACTAATACATGTGGAATTGAATTCGGGATCCCGAATTTAATTCAACAAATGACCATAACAGAAAAAGTAAGCATCTTTGAGCCGAGTCGTTTGGAGGGTATTCATATCTACCCAAAACAAACCCAATGAGCTCAAAAAATGAAAAGTCATGGGTGACAGGGGGCGCTTCATTTCTAACCCTTTATAGTGTTGCTTCAAATATCTAACAATATCAAAAGAAATGCTTTAATGCTTCAAATGTCATATTTTTCTTTTTCCATAGTTCCGATTGGGATTGTTCCAAAGATGCTGTTTTCATATCTACTCATAAATTTGTCGGCGGAGTTGGAACCCCTGGTCTTTTAATCGCAAAGAAATCCCTATTTATTAACCGAGTCCCTGGAGGAGTTGGAGGGGGCACGGTTCATTATGTAAGTATTGATTCCAAACACAACATTATAAATGATAACTACTAAGTTGTAAGTACAAGTATCACCAATCATTTCGATTTGAAGTAACAAGTTATGAATAGAGAGTTCAAGTTAGAAACACGTGTTTTAGAAGGAATAAATTTGTTTACTCTTATTTAACAAAACCTCTGGTACAGCCACGACATTTGACAAAATGTTCCCATTCAATGGCAATACTCCATTCATTTTTTTCAAGAACGACACAATTCTACAAATAGATACAATACTGCACCTTAATGGACATTTGTATCTTTTATTCTAATACCAGCTGTGGCTAAAGTACAACCTGCTTGACAACCAAAATAATAACTTCTGCTTGCAAGGGGGCGCTATAACGTACGTTATTATGGTTAATGCGATCAAATTTCTTTATGCACTGACCGACCAACATTAAATGGTAAAAGTTGTTGAGTTCATGAGCATCATAAAGCAGCAGAATTGAGTAGCAATAAACTACATAATGTGCATCATCATCATCAGACAAAAATGTATCAATTTCAAAAACGTTTTATTTATGTGTACATTTTATAGACAATATTTTGAAGACAAAGATTTGAACACCTCTTGCTTCATAAAGATAACGATTTGAAGATGATTAAGATTTGAACACCTCTTGTTACTTTCTGTACAGGTTTCCAGAAATATGCACCATTATGTATCGGACATTGAAGCACGAGAAGAAGGCGGTACTCCAGCTATCGTTGAATCTATCAGAGCAGGTCTAGCTTTTCAAATCAAGCAAGCCATCCACCCACATTACATAGAACACAGAGAAGAACTGTTATCAAGAAGAGCATTCCAAAAATGGGCGCACAATGAGGAACTTCTTGTCCTCGGCAACCGTGACGTTCCTAGGTTACCGATATTTTCATTTATAATTCGCCACAGTGACAGTGGTAGATATTTACATCATAACTTTGTTGCTGTATTGTTAAATGACTTATTTGGTATTCAAGCTCGAGGAGGTTGTGCATGCGCAGGACCGTATGCGCATGATCTGTTGGGGATCACAGAAGTGAATGCTAAGAAGTTCTTTGAGCTCCTTCGCGAAGACAGGTACGTGTATCAATCAATCAATCAATCAATCGTACTCTCTCTTTTTTCCATCAATCATGTATTCAACATGTCTTTTTGTAGCATAACATAGTGTACTTCTAATATCTAATAAAAACAACTTAAACAAACAAACAAACAAAAAATAAAGATTGGCATAATGTTGATCTCTTTAAAGTGTTTTCAATTTGGTTAGTCTGTTCAAACGATGAAACTCTAGAAGTAGAACATCTACTGATGATATATATATCTATAATCTGTTTGCTATATATTACCTCTACTTTCTGACGGTTGTTATAGTAGTTATAGGGTAATTTCTACCTTTCTTATAAAGGAAGACAATAATGTTTTATGTTTTTTTAATTACGTGCATCATTAACAGTTAAGAATCATGTCATGTTAAGAATCATTTGGCTTCTAATGATCTTCTGAAGACTATTAAATTTTAGCATTGAAAATTCGATGAATATCAAACAGAAATAAGAATGCACATGTTTTCAAATTTCCCACCATGTCCCGTGTTTCATCACCAGGAAATTATCCAGTTACAATCTTAACACCACATTTGCGACATTACCTTCATATTTTTCAGACACTACACGTACAATCTACATACTAAATTTTGCGATGTCTTTATATATTTTTCCAGACACCACACACACAAAAAGGAACCATTGGAAGCCATCCGACCAGGATTCTGCCGAATCAACCTTCCATACTTCGCTTCAGATACAGTGATAGATTATATTCTAGATGCCATTGATCTGATTGCCAGTCATGGGTGGAAACTCTTACCACAGGTATGTGAAATGCACTCAGGTTGGAGGTCGCTTCTTTCACTCCGGCAAGCCGCTCGCGGCACGCAAAAGCTTGCATGATTGGCCGGAATTTCTTTTTCGTCGCTATGTTTTCAAATAGCTCTAAAAGCCCAAATTGATCGAAAATTCGTCAGCAAGCAATTGAAACAAGAGCTATCTAACAGCATCATTTTTATTAGCAAAGAGAACAACCCGGGGGCTCTACAATTATCGTATGCTATCATAAAGTGAGTGTCGGTGAGCCGCTCAGAGCGGCTTTCCGTCGAAATAGGACGGATGGTGAAAATTTTATTCCGGAGTGAAAGAGTTAACCGACGGTTGTCTGCTGGTTCTGTGTGGTTCAACCGGGTCAAGAACGCCTCAATGGCGTCAGCCGGTTAACTTAAAACCAGTCTACTTATTACAAACTGAATTTCTCGATTAGCGATCAACATAATTTTTATTTAAATTTGACCATTTTGAAATATCTATCATTACTATTGCGGCATGACATAGTTAATCCCATAGAACCGCCAGACAACCGCCGGTTGGGTTTTGAAGAGACACTTGCAGTTTGGAGAACCAGAACCAAAGGGGAATATTCATAGTCAAGCATGGTCAGGACCACGAGTAAGAATATCATAGGTCCAATGTGGTTTAGGAATATTCCTATGGAAGATTGCAAGTTCCGAGTCAGTGTAATATAATACTTCTTTAACATATTTTACATGTGTTAATTTTGGTTCAGGACCAAAGGTCCTAATATGACCTAGCCTTATTAGACTAAGAAATATTCATTTGATTATTTATGGTCCTTGGTTATGATCATCAGGTTTCAAAATCTGCGAGATTGGCACTGTAGTCACAAGGGAATTGATATATTGGTCTAGGTTATTACACACGCCGCTCAGATTCTTGATTCACGATGATTAAGAGTTGGGGACTTGCACTGCGTGACCACGCGGGTCTCCATCCAATGCATCGAGAATCCATACTGCATCCAATTTTAAGGACGGTTTGTAACCCCAACATGTGTGCCGACCAGTAGTATGTACATTTATAATGACTTTAATGTAATAACGTGCATCTTATTTGATGACTTAAGCAAGAATGCAAACGCTGAAAAAGACTCATACAAAGCTATCCTAGCCTTTATAACGAACCTTTGAATTAATCTCTTACCCTTTTTCATGTTGCTTTGACTAAAAACCCAATAAATCATCGCTCAATCTAAAACCTTCTGTTAGACGTTTCTCTAAACGTGGATTCCAATCCACTCCACCGCCAAGCTGTAATTGCAGGTAACATAATTGAATACTTCAGCTTTCTGAAGATGAGACTATTGTAGTTTTGTATGCCAATGCTACTTTTACGCGCGCGCGGGATTTTACGTTTGATTGAAATATGAATATCATATAGCACATTTATTTGATTTTCTGTCTCTTTGTATTATAGTACCGATTTGATGAGACAACAGGTGCGTGGACTCACCGTGCTGGTCTGACAATGAAAGGAGCAGGATTCCGAAGTCTCTATGACATATCTTATGAACAAGGCTTCTTTGAACTGAAGAATAACGACCAAACCCGCACTGCTGTAAACCCGCCTCCACATAACGAACTGGTTGCCTTCTTGGACGAGGCCAGACACCTTTTTGATGCTGTCATAGAATCAAACACGGTAAGAATGTAAAAAACAGCAAATACCATGGAATATTTACGTAATTTTGCTCAAACTTCAATTATATTTAGGAATGTGGGCAGATAATTGCAAGGATTAATTCAAATACACTTGAGTTATATTTTTTCATGGAATTTCATCGCATAAATATATCAAAAAAAAAACATGTACTTTTTGAATCCATGATTTTCTCAAGTATTTAATGTTCAGAAGAACATAACAACTTTGTTCCGATGACTCCCGCGAATAACACATCACTAAATTGAAAAACTTTTTTAAAAATGGCTATCTCTCCTGAGGTATTTACTGTCTATGCGACTGTTATTCCGAACCCACTTGTTGTGGGATTAGAGTAACGAGGGATGGATTGATTTCCCTACTTCTCAATGTAGTATTAAACGTCATTATACTAATTGAGTTTAACAAAATTGCAATTCGGGAATAGCTCGAGTTCCGACCAACGCATGATTAGTTCACGAAGAATGTTTATTTTTATAAGATGTAATATTCTTCGTCATCATTCTGAATAATCCCTGTTCCAAACTTTTATTTTATTTACTGTATAGGTGTTGGATGCCACTCACGACAAACCATTGTCCGTAGGAGAGGAATTCCGAGAATTCGCGTGGTTTCTTGAACCACGTGACGCAGCAGTGTATGTATCAATAGATCACCAAGCGACTCTTACACATAGTCAAGACAAATCATCAACCACTCCGCCACAATGGGACCAAAGCGTCAAAGGCTTTGAGTCAGAGACGACAACAACGTGGGATGATGAAGACGCAAAATACATTGCCGAAGACGAAGCAATTGTCCCGGATGAAGACGGCTTCATCTATTCGTCTGAAGATCACATGTACGGGACTGCCCCCGATGCATTTAATGTTGTTAAAACAATACCACGTGCAGAAGATGCTAGGAATGCGTATGAACAATTTGAAAGATGTTATCCCTGCACTGCAGGTGATCCAAAATTAGTGCGAATGTTTAGCGACGAAAGCGGTTACGGATCACAATTTGAAGAAGAGCTAGGTATCGTGTAATATGAGTTATATTCATGATCTTGTCATGAATATAATAACAAGTGCTTTAATAAAACAATTGTAAAAATTTGTAAATAAATCAGATTTGAAAATATTGTACATAGAGCACCATTTTGCTGACGTCAGCACGTAATCTTTATTTTGATTTCGCAAAACAAACAAAGCTGTTTTCTTTGGAGAATTAGTAAAAAAAAACCATTTTAGGTGGTTTTTTTTTCTGTTTTCTAATAGTCATCGTATTAAATACACGTCTGTCTTGCCAAAAAACGTTAACAAAATTTTCGATCATGTCAACCGAAAATGGAAGTCCATAACCCTTAAATGTTTAATAGTACTCGATGAATCTGCAAACCGTGAGATTGTCACTCGAGAAATTAACACGATATCATGATAGAAATAATTTTTGACATCTCAATGTTGTATGTTTCTCAAAGATTGAGCACATTGCGGGAATTACCTGCTGAGTGGTATACTTTGGAAGGAGTGCCTCATGTGATTCTCTAGTTGTGAGTAATGAACAGAGCTAATACGGTACCATATACCAAGCTTAGGTCTGGCGTTCAAAGACATTCATTCGGCCGAGTGGCATTCGCTCTTGATATTCGCTCTGACTTATTCGCTAAAACGGAGAATGAATGTCGCTCTTATTGCACGAACATCGTTTTAATCGATGGAAGCGAATGTCACTCGCAAATGTTATAGTGCTCTGATTAATAAATTAATAAACCCAAGAATATTTGAAGCGATCTTCGCTTCAATTCAATCTGAAATGTAGCGAATGTCATGAAATTTGTTAAGCGAATGTCGCTTCCAGTTGGAGCGAAGCTTTCTTGGTAGGGTGAATGAATGTCACTCGGGCTAGCGAATTTCTTTGGACGCCAAGCCTTACTTACAACAGAGAATGGAATGTCTTAAGATGTATCATTTTTAAATAGCTTAGACGTTTCAATTAAATTGTTTGCTTTCAAAATGTCAAGGCTAAAACGGTGGTCCGATTGTATGGATAACGATCAGTGGCGTAGCCAGGTTTTCGAAACTGGGGGGCCACAGTATGAAGATGAACCGACAGAATTGTATTGAGTGCTGTAACTCCTCCCGGCCTGCGGGCGGTCGGCTCAACTTTACCGACGGGCGCTTGTACCGACGGACGGTTCATTAATTGGGGGGCCACGGCCCCCGGCCCCCTCTAGCTACGCCACTGATAACGATTACGATAACGATACAGGTAAATAAATACAAAAAATAGGTGGATGAGATAATCATCGAAGAGTGACCGCTATTAAGGACTTTTTGATTTCACGGTACGGATTCAGGTCAGATAATTCTACTACGGTAGGGCTGTCGGGTCATATTGAAACATGTACAAACGTACCATCACTCCCATTCCTAACACATCTATTATGCAAACTATGTAATATTACGACATTCCAGGTTAATCTTCTATAACTGTTATCATTGCATTATTTGCATATCTACATTTATGTAAACATGTTGGAATTTATGATCCATCGATCACACCTTCCGTAGTAAAATCGCAAGCTCCCAATGAAGACACATACAACTTTATTGATTTATCATTATCGATATCGTTATTGGTAGAATCTGACCTTGAATCTGTCATTGCACTGCTAGAAAAAAAAGACCATTGAGGAGAGCTGCGACTATTGAAAGAACACAGTACTTAATGTTATATGATTCTGGTAGAGGACCGTTTGTTTATCAATTGTGGTCAGTGTCAAAAGGGTATAATGGTTTTGATTTTTTTTTTTTTTGCAGATTTTGATATGTTGTTTTTTAATACTACTATTACTAGGGATGTCAATTAGTGTAGAAAAATCCGTGCTGGATTGAAATTTATGTTCAAGTACCTTTTAATGTATAGGGGGGTTCTTTTTAGTTTTCTATTATACAACAAGTATATTACAGTTGATTGAATATTCGTATGTTTTCATAAATGAGCAGCTCCGTGTGAAAATGGACCAGAGGTCGCCGTGCAAATTCAATTTAAGCCCTGTTCTGCGGTATAGCGCCTTGTAAAAAAATTGCATTTCGCGAAGTGATTCACTCACTTTTAGGCAAAAAGTAAACAACTATTTTA
>JXSR01S013877.1:14471-43778 GCA_000969725.1 Ophiothrix spiculata
ATGTTTTAATATTTTCAAACTACATAGTAAAAATATGAAATCACATAGTAAAAATATGAAATCCTGCAAATTTCACGATTATTGGAAAATCAGAAGTAATTAAAAAAAAAATTGAAAATCGCATATCGGCATGTTTTACCTGACATGAAATCAGTGGCGACACTTGATCAACCAGATCTACGCCCGAGGACGGTTATAATAAATGTTGGGAATTGAGACTCTGTTAATAAAAGTGAATGCTACTCATTTGCATTGACACAACATGAAACGCCTGTTGTTAGTGATCCGCGACCTTCAATTATCGTGCCTCATTTTCTTCGCTTTGTGGTTTTTGCAGTGAAACGAAACCGTTACGTGCTAGGCAAAAATCTTCCCCTATTTAAAAACGTTGAGTTTTCATTTCTGTCAGAACTCGGGTTTATTTCTAAGTTTATTAGAGTTTTACATATTCAATGTTGTTAAATCGGATGCTATTTTAAAAAGTCTTACTAGAGATTATAAATGTTTAAGAATAATTATTCAGTCGCGTTGCGCAACGGTGTTGCTTTGAGACTCCGAATCAGGAGATCGTGGGTTCGAGTCCCGTCATAGTCGTTTTATAAAAATCAAAAAATTATTTTTTTGATTTTGCCGTGGCGTGTTGATTTTTCTTCAATTATTCACTGTCACGACTGAAATTCTCGAATTTTTGACATAATTTATATAAAAGAACCCAAAAGGTTACTTTTCAGTCAAAAAATACATGTCAAATTCATTAATTTTCACATGAAATGCACATTTTTTCAACACAGCGAGGGTGAGCCATTCAAATCGCAAGGTCTGAGTATACATGCACGCTGCTTGCATCAGATGACCCGTAGTGACAAAAGGTGCTGGTTATCGAAATCTTGGTGGTTGGTTATCGCATTACGTATGAAGAGCCGATATTAGGTACCTTTCATACACCACATCAGCGTATTTATTTCTCCATGTTTTATCTTCAATTTTAAAGTCTTATAGGCAAAATATATTTTCCAAATTTCATCAATCTGAGTTTTCATATTTTTGCTAGCGGAATCGACCAAACTGATGTCTTTTTATCTTCTAAAACAAGATCGATGTAGTGGTTGAAATTCGTATGTTTAAAGAGGCTCAAAATTGTTGATTTTTATAGAAAATACCATATAATGCATTTGTTTTTACCAATAGCAAAAAAATCACTCACATTATAAAGGAAAAACTCTAAATTTTCATACCCACGTTCCCATTTTGCATTTGCTTTCTCCTTGTTCAAATAATAAGGGTTCAAAGTCAGCTTTATTGGCATGTCACGTCAATAAAACAAATCTCGCAACCAAGATTTTGTAATATCGATTATGCATTATATCGGATAGAAGAAGGCGAAATAGTGTCACCTGCCGACAGACTGATCACGTTTTATTTGGAAGTTGTGATTGCCATATATGACCGTCCAACCCAAAACAGCTGTAAACTGCTGCTCTTGTCATTTTCACTTTTTTAATTATTTGCAAAGACCATGCTTTCCAGAAGTCAAGTTATGGTCCGTCAAAGGTTGTCAGGAAGCAAAACATATAACTGAGATAAACGCTCAAAGATTAGTTAGCTCTATATTTTCTGTTGATCGTCATAAGAATATGCAAATTTATTTTAACATTAAATCATTTTCTTGAAATGAAACTTTGCTGGTACTTTGTAGTAAGCACTAGGATGGCGAATCTGTCAAAAATCAATTTCGGTAAATTACGACTTTGACATGTATTTTCACATGTAGTGCAAAATGAAGTTTCTGGCATTTACTGGTTGGTATGTTTTTATTTCTAACTTGTAAAACAAACCTCGGATTGATTCAAACTTGGTACCATGTTAAAGTGGAATAAAAAAAAGCTGAATGTCTGGTACGGAGTCTGCCATTACCCTGCAATTTAACTCAAGATGTACCCTTTAGTGTGCCGCGTCACATATAAAGTTTGAATTGAAGCCTTATTCTTGTAACACGTCTAACCAAAGGGGTGGGGGGGGGGGGGGTGGTGGTTTCAACTCTCTCGCTAATTTTTTTGAACCGAACCTCCGATGAACTCTGATTGCTACTAATAGATAAATATGGTCCTCCTTAACCCTCGTCCACCTAAGCTATTTTCTACTACGTCGTCAACTAAGGGGGTGGGGGTGGTTACCACCCCCGTGAAAATGAAATTAACGCGCCAAACATGTGGTTATACCATAGTATAGCGTAGGGTCTTCTCTTTCTGTTGATACCACAATCATGAAAATCGGTCAAGGTAATTATGACGTCATAAAGTACTTTAAGTCGGAAAATTTCACCGAAATCTGATTTTCGGCGAAAATTGAAAAAACAAATCAAAAAATTCGCTATAAAAGTTCTAAATATCGACTTTTCATCGGTTTTTTTGCTAATGAATAAAGGAAACGGTAGTTCTAACATGTTCTGTAAGTTTAAGCTTGTAAGCATGCAGATATTTTTCAAAATGACGAATTTTATATAGGAGGGGTTTTCCTCTACCCACGGACTTTGACGGCTTACCCTACCCCACTTAAGGTGGTACCCCAATTTTTTCATCAAAATGACCGCAAAGGATGTAACAAAATTACTTAGGTGCCCTTGGTCACTTCGTTTTGCGTTTTAGGGCAATCGGCGACGATCTGTAAGTGGGACCCCTCCCCCTTTAGGTGGACAAATGATACTAAAGAACTTTCGGATAGCAAAAAACTTCCTGGATTTTTGCTAAAATAGCTACGAAATCAAAGTGTTGCTATCAAAATTATAAATATCGAATATCATCGGGTTTTTGCTAATAAAGAAGGGAAATGATGATTCTTACTTGTCCTGTCATTTTTAGCCTTATATTTCAAAATGGCGACCTAACATGTCAGGGGTTGAACCCGACCTGCCTACAACCCAACTTTGGCAGACTACACTTTAGGTAGTTACCCCATTTTTACATCAAAATGACGGCAAAGGATGTAAAAGAGATTACCCAGATGCCTAGGGTCGGTTGCTTTTGCGTTTTTATGCAACGGGGAAAAACAACCCCAATCCCCTACTCCTATTGGGTTAATAAAAATGTCAAATGCTTTTTTCATATACTAATGCACATATAAAATTTGAATTAAGATGTACACCCGATTGATTACACCCAGGCGTGGCGTGTTTTCATAAAATAATGTTCGTTTAGAGACGCTTAGGCACGGTTCCCAATTCATGACGAAAGATTTTAAGTCATACGAAAGGTCTTGACGCAATTGCCATGCATCATGATGCAAAAAAATATTGAGTCATGATTCAAAGATAGATGTATTATAGTGTATTGACTGATGCAGAAAAGTTGCGCCAGGGCCTCTATTATCATAAAGACCACTTCAAAGAAAATAGTTATGCGTGTCTCTCATATTTTTGCGCAATGACTCAAAATACATTTCGTCATGGCTCTTTCGTCAAACCCTTTCGTATGTTGGAAGACATTCCGTCATGAATATGGAACCGTGCCTTACGATCAACGATTGATGTTTGCTTTTTTAACCGTTTTGTATATTGAAATCAGTATTCATAAATAAGCACTACACGTCCACACAATAATATGCTTTAAAGGATTGGTTGCCACATTTGAAAGATGAGATTTCGGAGTAGCTCACATTTGAAACATAAATTCTCTGTTCTCTTCTTATTTCAATACACGCGAGTCGTTTTATTGATTAGTGTTAGTATGATTCCGTATCATGCACTGACCCAGATTTATTTTTTCTTTGATTTCAAGTACACCTTTTTCAAATACTAAATATTCTAAAGGTAAAATATATTTTGCGGCGCAAAATTTAGAATAATGCATTTGGGGAGGGACTTGTGATCACCGGGGCAAGAGGAGGCAATACTAAAATCAAGAAAATAAACATGACTTGCTTCAAAGGTATTTTTCTGCTCAAAACGTTTTAAGAAGTCACACATCAACGGAAACCACCATATTTGTGCAAATTACGGGGCGTTGAATGATCATTGTGTGCTTTCCGTCAGAGTATTCTCTTGACGCAGTCAAGCGTGACCAAGACATTCAATAACCTGCTTATCACTCTACTACAGATAAACATTTTATATGATCACTCAACTTGAGTAGAGAAGTGACCTTGACCAAGGCGGGGTCAAATTAAATTTGATCTAAAAATCACAATGTTGACACATTTTTGTTGTTTCCCCCTTGCCAGTACATGAGAAAATTGAACACATTCGGAGTTCCATTTCACACCCAACAAGATTACCTATCAAATCTGACCAAAAGCAACATAAGTTTTCATATAGTTTCATCATAAATTGACTTTTTTTATTACGATCCTTTTTTTTTCACTCTTTTTGTAGAACTTGTGTCCTAAACTACCCGATTGTCTCACCAAATGCCGCTTTTGCCATTTTTCCGAAGTACGGACAAAATATTTAGCATTGTAAAAATTAATGGAGCATTCAAGCAAATAATGATCGTCTTTTTTTATCTTTCCCTTTACTTTGTGTAGTAAATCGAGTGAATTTGTGGGAAAATGTGTACTTTTTGAAATGATTGTATCTAAAAAACGAGCACGGTTACATATTTGTTGATTCGTTATCAGCACAAATAAATCTACCAAACACTAGATTTTATTTAAAATCAATGGTCACAGAGAAGATAAGCAGCATAGTATGAGCATTACAATTCATCTCTTATGACCGTTTCGGCCTCTAAGGCCGAAACCATAGTCGGCCTCCAAACAAAATCTTTCCAACCAAACATTTGGTCGTGACGTCACCAGATATTTGCCATTGAATTTTAAGTATGAACGGATAACAAACATTTGGTCCAATGTATATGGCAATTCAATAACATGTGCAATTTAGCGCAAAATTTGTTTTGGTCTCGACTCGGTGTTGAAGATATTTTGTTTGGAGTCACTCGCCATTTTGACGTCATGACCAAATGTTTGGTAGCGAAAATTTTGTTTGGAGACCGACTATGGTTTTGGTCTTATGAAAGAAAATATAAGCCTTTGTTTTGTTCATCGATCGTTCACCAAACTATTTGCGATAACATCGCGATGACACAATAACATATTCATGACATATTGCTGAGATCTCAGCAAGACATCGCAAACTTTTCCTAAAACTGTTGTTTGTTTCTCCCATGCATCTGGGATGCTTTCGCCAAGCATTTGCGATGTTATAATAACAACTTTTCGCCGCCTTTTCATCTTTTGAGAATTAAATATTGAATTTATTGGCAGTTAAAATAGCTTCCCTTGATCGATGTACAAATATCTAAATACATATGAGATTTAACATACTCAAATCATGTCCTCACTTGAACAGTTCATTTAAAAATCTCCCCGTGTCTGATTACATTTGGGGGATTAATTGGATCAACATCAGTCTATCGAATGGTTGTAAACAACGACTTGATGGAAAAGCATGCATAAAGTTGATTGACATTCAATTAAAACCTTACCATTTTCCTGTTGTATATTTATGCTGACATGTTTTAACATTTTTAAAAACCCATATATAATTCAAATGTATCAGGCAAATATTAATTTCACCCATTTTTAAAATATCGGCTGCAAAAATATTTTTGAGCTACAAAATCTATTTCTGGTACATTATGTTTGTGGTTTGTCATTTTTTCCCCCAACGACAGCGGCATTTTATTTTATCACTTGGTGACATGCATCTTTGAATCCCATTGGTCGACAAGAGAAACACGTGTGACCGAGTTGATAAAGCGCCCGTCTCGTCAATCAATAGGTTGTGAGTTTAAGCCCCACTCATGTCAACGACTCAAGGTGTTGTGTTCTTGGGCAAGGCACTTTATTTTCATTCTTTTGGGGGTTAGATGTTTGTATATTTGTTTCAATGTTGCAATAATGATAATATCATAGCAGTTTGCCCTGTGGTTCAGCATTAAATTTTGAAATAAACCGTATTTATATTTCAATTTAAGCGTTATTGCGCAGACTAGATTGTGTGTGATCTGGCACCTGTATGCTATAGTTACACACGTAACTTTATCTTCCAACCAAGTAATATCATTTGTAAAACCGTTTTACTATATCCGTATTATAAACAAATAAACCGTATTTATATTTCAATTTAAGCGTTATTGCGCAGACTAGATTGTGTGTGATCTGGCACCTGTATGCTATAGTTACACACGTAACTTTATCTTCCAACCAAGTAATATCATTTGTAAAACCGTTTTACTATATCCGTATTATAAACAATGTTTAATATACTATTATTTATTCATTTGTTATTCATGTCAAACATATAATGAGACTTGTGTTTTCAAAATAACACTAATAAGTTTTTAAATTATCATTTGTAACGATATATATGTTGACTTGATTTGCACGAAATAGCTAGCTAGAGCAATTGACCTAATATCTCAACGTCATTTTGATGACATAATGATCAATGACACTCATTATCTCGTTAAAGCGGAAAGAGTATCCGTCTAGTTTTTTTCTAATCTGTCCGTATAATGAAGCTTATTTAAGCCTCGCACACTTAAGACAATACTTCTGTTACATGTAGGTATCTCATGGCTTTACATGTGACCTATATCCGGAGGCTTGTAATTTCGATCGAATTATCTTTCAATTATCTATTTTGACTTAAATAAGTATTTACAATGTATGAGTATGGAACCTGATACTGGTTTCATTTGACAAACTTCAAATGGTTGAATGTCAGAGGAAATGGTCAAGAAAGTGGCATTGTAAATAGATGGAGTTAGTCTTGAAATTATTCTGTATTAACCCTTGTCTTCCTAATTGGTTACCACCCGATTAACCCGAACAATTTAGTTCTTTGTTGAGGGTACAGACTCCAATGGTACTTTACATTGGGAGTAGGCTACTGGTATTTCACCTGCGGCCGTCTGTCACTTTGAGACATATTTCTCTACTTTAGATGTTTATTTTTTGTTGTTGTTGAATGTACAATGTCCAAAGGTACTTTTCTCGGCCGTCTATCACTTTCCTGCTTTGCAGTAGTTTTTATCTTTTGCTTTAAAATGTGTATACATTTATTATAATGTTTTTAATGTAAATATTAGTCTAACAAATAACAATCTACGCAAATATAGCAAGTAGCAGTTATTAAACTAAGTGAGTTTTGGAAGAACACTCTTCAATTAGACATAGCCATATTGTTTGTCGACTTTGAAGTTATATGATCAGGTGAATGGATACTTTTGCTTAACTCAAACTATTAACTGTACACAATGTTCTACACCCTTATTGTGAAAGAGTGAAAAACCACTCTAAAAGAGTGAAATTTCACTCTTAGAAAGAGCCATATGAGTGACCAATCTTTTAGAGTGAAGTTCACTCTCAAGAAAGAGTGATATTAATACACTCTAGGAAAAAATGAACCGTTTATTATTATGAATAGTTCACTCTAAATGATCTGGGAGGGATAAGAATAAATCTTCAAAAGAAAGAAAGTTCACTCAATGATCTAGTCGTTTTATTGTGCAAATATTTATCGGTGAGTAGATGCTGGCGTTGCGTCACAAATAGGTCCGTCAAATATCATGGATCTGTTACATATTAACCCTAATAATAATAAAAACATGCATTTCTGCTTAAACTTCTTTACGTATTTGGGGAAATTTGGTATCATATGAAAGGTCTATTTATACTCTATTTATGTGTAAAAAGTGAGCTTTCCATGATTTTAATTAATGAAGTTATACTTAAAAAAGCAATTAGGGAACACGATGGATCGGGTGGAGGAGGCACATGCAAAAGTGTAAGAAAGTTATGATTTATAAACGCATGTATTGTTAAAAATAAAAACGATGGGATCGTAATTTTTTGCATATACCTAAATGAGATATGTATAATGTTAAAACATGTATCAGATATTTACATATCATCCCAATTTTGTTGTTCCTAAATGGTTTATATGTGGGTAATTTTCTCTATACATTACTATACAAAACATGCATTTACACTCAAAAACGTTAAAACGGCATATCTTTTGACCGAGTCGACGTTATACCTTTTTCAAAAGGAAATTTGACGAGGAATCCAATTATGTGATTAATTTTTAAGTAGTGTATACAGGAAAAAAAAATATGACATATAAATATCCCGAAAATTAATGAGTCGTTTCATAGATTTTAACCATCCTCAGTATTTTGACCCCAATGAAATTGGTCACCAAATGTATTATTTTATCGAAGGCCATCACTACATTCATCAAGTGATGTTTGTGTCATTTTGATACACATTTCCCCAACAAAATCTCATTGTGCCAAATTGGTTGACCAAAATGCACTTTTATTTTATTTTGCACCCTGTATAATTTTTACCCATTCCTCAAAATTAGGTGTATTTAGTTAAAACTGAAATCCTCGGAAAATAAGCTTTCCAGCAATATATAACTTTGTAGGTTTTAAGTGTAAATGTTTAGAGTTACAATATGTTGAATACAAATTTGCATAATTCTACCAATGTCTTTGTGTGAAACCGACAAGTTCCATCGATCAAGTTTTTGCATGATTAGTGTCACTGTTGGGTATTTATTGTCTGGCATCTACTCACCGATAAATAGTTGCACAATTTCCTCTGAAATTCCTTTGTCTGTCACTTTTTGTTTTCGAACCACTCTCCTGCGAGTGAACGTCACTCTGGTACAAGAGTGAATTACCGCAAAGTATTTTCACTCTTAAAGAGCTAAAACGCACTCGATTAGAGTTAAAACAAATTCACTCAAAAGTTCGAGTGATTTTTCAATCTTTCGCATTTAGAGTTAAGAAATCCAACTCAAGATGACTTCTTCTCGTAGGTTTGCAGATCTATAAAATTCGTGGTAAGGGGTGTCTATTCTTTGTTGCATATTGTTTGCCACAAATCATTCTCTTGGCATGCTCTCGAAAACGCTCACTTCTGTAATTGTACACTACTGGATTTATAGCACTACACTCTTAAAATGAAAAGAGTGAACAGTCACTCTTTCTTACAGTGATTTTTTTTTACTCAAAAAGAGTGACATTTCACTCTTTTCGAGTGAAATCGAACGGGGTTTCACTCTTAAAGAGTGACATGTCACTCTTATAGAGTTATAATTCACTCTTTGAGGGAGTGAAAATTGTCACTCTGATTGGTCACTGACACCGCTCTTTTAAAAAGAGCAGAGTCAGTGACCAATCTTTAAGAGAGTGACAATTTTCACTCTTACCAAGAGTGAAGTGTAACTCTAAAAGAGTGACATTTCACTCTTTAAGAGTGAAACCCCGTTCGATTTCACTCGTTTCGAGTGAAACCTCGTTCGATTTCACTCGACAAGAGTGAAATGTCACTCTTTTGGAGTGAAGAAAAAATCACTCTAAGAAAGAGTAACCACTCACTGTTTTCTTTTAAGAGTGTAGTGATGAACGTTAACAATCAACACACGTCCGTTGTCCGAATCCTGCCTGAAAAGATGGATTGTAAAGTTCGTAAAGTCCAACGGCAGTAGTGTACCCATCCCAAAGTACAAAGAACCAACAGCATTACCAAACTTTCAATTGCAGTCATTTCTTTCCTTAACACAGTTATTCGAAAGTAATTCATATGGGAGAAATCCTCCTTCGCTCCTGTCGTAATTTCTGTTGCATCACGAGTGAAAGATGTCCATATGTGACCGTCCAGCCCGTATGAGCAGTAAATGCCAGAAACTTCATTTTGCGCTACAGGTGAAAATACATGTCAAGGTCATAATTTGCCGAAATTGATTTTTTGACAGATTCACAATTCTACTGCTTACTACAAAATACCAGCAAAGTTTGATTTCAAGAAAATGATAGGAAATGTGAAATAAATTGGCATATTCTTAAGACGATCAACAGAAAATATAGGGCTTACTAATCTTTGAACGCGTTTATATAAGTTATACGTTCTACTCGCTGACAACCTTTGGCAGACCATAACTTTACTTCTGAAAATCGTGTGAAGTTCATTAAGGTGTCATTTTAATACTTAAAAAATGGTCTTTGCAAATAATTAAAAAAGTGAAAATGACAAGAGCTGGCATTTACTGCTGTTTTGTGTGGACGGTCACATATAGGCTAAATATAATCAAAAGGGGCAAGATTATATTACAGAAAAAATGGACTTTAGAATACACGGGATTGAATTTTTCGAAAACCGATAAAGGCAAGTGATATTGAAATCCAAGTGAGTTTGATTCAATCCAGCGAGTGGTAGAACTAAAATGAAAATAAATGAATACGTGTAAATGGCCAGATTTATGAAAATTGCCATTTTTACAGTCATGATAGTTCGGTAGCGAAACGGTAGCAAAACCATCAAATAGCAATCCAAAGTGACAAACAATAGAGTCAGGCAGTTCGTACAGGAAGGAAACAAAGTGAAGCAGAAGAATAAGAGACATTCGTATTGGGTAATGTTGTTTTCTGGTATCAGTCTATGCGCAAGAGATACGAAACCTACAAATCAAACACTTAAATCTGCACAGGCCATGCCTAAGATGAAACAGTTTGGAGTCTGAAGATAACGAACTTCTACACCAGGGCCAAGAGTTTCATTTGTAGGAGAGACAATCGACAAATGAGACCAATTACGTATCCCAAAATGTATGCTTTTAAAACTGACAAGCAAGGAAAAAAGGTCTCACAAGCGAACAGACAATAAACATTTTATATACGAAGTAAATGTTTCGACGATTATTTTTATTTTTACCATTTTTATTATCTCTTTTTTTTTTGATTGTTTCTTTTTCTCCCCTTCCCTTTTTTCAATCATTTTGATTTTTAACCTGCCCCCCTGTGGCACCGCCCCTGGTTACAACAAACTCACAAGGCAAATAAGAGTAGAATAAATAAGGTATGGAGATATATTACCCTCCATATGAAAGGTACCTTAAAGTCGTTATATTCAGTCGGGACCACTCGCCCGATCGAGCGTACTGCTGCATGCAGCGGTACGCTCGATTGGGCGAGTGCCTGTACTGTTGGATAGAGCGTGCCCGCTGCAATAAGCAACATCGCCGGTTCCTCTGGTATTCTCTGACTGTCTTGTGAATATTTTAGTTATGAAGAACGACTTATCGCTATTTATTATTTACGTTCATTCCCTGCACAACAAAATTGCCTGTGTGGCTTCAAAGAACCTTTAAAATGTAGTAAATGTTTGCGGGGGTATCCCGGTATGTGCACCTTATGTCGAACAGGTTCCTAAACTAAACGTAACCTTGCACTATCATCCAACAACTATTTGCATGGCAACTGAGGTGCACGTCAAATCGATCAGTCTGGAAACATCTATAATAATAGGAAATTTGTAAAAGAGTTCAATATGTATACTTTGACTTCGTGATCCTTGCCTCGTCTCATTTATGTACATCCAACTTAGAATGTAATTACTGTTATCCATTCAAGGCTAAAATCAAACAGAATTTGAATCAAGTATAGCCTATATAATGAGGGACATCAATGGGTGGGTATTTTCAGACTTTCAACATAGGGCAAGGAAAATTGTTGGGATACCAAGATAAAAAGTGGAAAATGTACTGTGAAATCAATTATAATAACGTTGTCAAGATAGAAGAAACTTTTTTTTTTAATTAGAGCATAGAACTGAGTATCAACATAATCAAGGGTGGATAGAATGTTAACATTGTATGAACAAAGAAATGAATACTGTAAACGCCAATATTTCCGCGCTCAGTAATTTTCGCGCTCAGCCAATTTTGGACCATTTTGCGCGTTTTTATTTTCGCGCATATGAACATTTATCCGAGTATGTAATTCCATTTGCAACAAATCCACATTAATTTCCGCGGTACATTTATTTTCGCGCAAATTTCATTTTGCGCGAAATATACCACTTCTACAGTAACGTTTTGCTTGTATTCTCGTTGTATATATACGTATACGTTTCAAAGATGATAAGAAATGTATGATTATAGAAATGTTTTCAACATTAATTGTGTTGGAAAATAAAAAAGGGTATTTTTAGACTTCAACTCAACATATTGTTGTATATTTAGTTAAAAGAGGAAAAATTTACCTGCAAGTACAACACTGTGAATGAAGAAAGAACCCTTCATCAATTAGATTATTGAATTCAGCATCAAGGTTGAATAGCATGTATCTTTAATCATGTTAGAATGAACAATGATAAGGGTATTTTTCGTTAAGATTTTGGTTGTTTTTTCTCCTGTTCGAATACGTGCGAAAGATGGTCATAACAAAACTGAAATTGGAGGAGAAGGTTTATGATTGGAGAGGGCCTGATGGTGCCATCAAAAGATGAAATGCGGCCTGTCAGACACAAAGCAGACTAGTTAGAAAAGGCCTAAAACACAGATATAAAACATAACAAGACAACAACATGAATTATCAAGTGTACTTGGTAGACCAGAGACCTAAGCTATAATCTACCAGACAAAAATTGTTTAAGTGTGCCGTTCGCCCACAATTTAAGGGTCTTGACCCCGTAGGCCTAGGATTCACAGGTCTCAATATTTCCAAATCAGGCATGTCCTGCACTCAATACCAAGACACTTGATGAAAAGGATAAAAAAGATAATGGATAATTAAAAGTTCCAATGCAAGAGAAAAACATTTGCTGTCTTTAAGGTATCAATGTTGGGACTGCTTGGAAAGACAAATGCAGGGAGTGAGTTCTAAAATCGGCTCTTCCTCGGTATGTATGAGTTGAGGTGTAGCTCGGTATTTGACCTTGGTATCAAGACAGCATTTAGATGTCTACTCACTAATGATCTTGTAGTTCTGGTGCTGGTTACTTTGTTTGGGATGATATTTGAAAGCTCAATGGATGGTTGCAGAAAAAAGTGTCGGTAGAAGACACAAAGTGAGGCAATATTCCTCCTGTGCTCCAGTGGAACAATGCCAGCTTTCAGAAGTTCTTCAATTCTAAGGAGACGGAGTGCTTTATTCTACAGTCTATCTATCTATTAATGTGGAAATGGCTATACAGACTGATTTAGTAACTATGGGCATCGAAAGTTGTTAAAAAAAATGTCATTACTGACATTCGTCAAATCTTAGTATTGTATGATACAAGTGCGACTATAAACCCAGAATAACAATTTTAGAAGTTTTTTCCCCATTATTAATTGTTTGTAAAAACATGCACAATTTTGTTGATAGCAATTAAAGCAACTCTTAATCAATCATTTTGCTCCTACGTTAATCTCCCATGATATAATGAATTGACAGTAACGTTGGAATCGATCAATTCAGCGGCCACGCTTAATATAGCGTACTTGCGACGTACAACCATGCTTTTGCCATTGCTACAAATGAATTCCCCGGTGAATTTTTTTATGACCCGGTCAAAACTTTAAAAATCTGGAGATATTTACAAGGAAAGAAAACTATTCAGTGTAGCTTTGAGTGACACAGTGTAGTGAAGCGAAACGTTGACCAAACATGTGTGCACTTGACATCTCTCCTCATCGAGCGTGAATGCAACGCTGCATCGAGCGTGATCGCTCAAAGAAGCGTACACGCTGAATTGAACGAGTGGCCCTGACTGTATTAAATTACGTGATACGGGCCATTGAAACTGAACACGGTAAAAAAATCACACCCATTTTCTTTTTTCATCAGAAACGTTACATTTTGATATGGCGTGTCACATATTACACGTGGTGTTCCCCAAGGATCTATTCTAGGAACTTTTATACTAAAAAAATGATAATGGCACTGTGCATATTGTTACACATGTTTGTTTATGGGGCAGAGACACGATTGAATTAAACAGATTTTAACATATTTATCTAAAGAAATCCCATTTTGTTTTCAAAAGTAATTTATGAAGGGAAATCATTCGAATATACGATGGAATAAAATAATACTTTGTTTAAAAAAGAAAGGCGCCGACAGGATTCGAACCTGGCACCTGGTGGAACAAAAGTCTTGTATCCCAACCACTACACCACACAGCACAGTGATAAGTAAAGGATGTTTTAAAAATATATATTTAACAATAGGCAAGTGCCGCTAAATTGTTCGCTTCCGGGTTTACATGGTGTTTTGCGTAGTAATTTGTTGTCTTATTTGACCTAATGGGACCAAGCGTCACATTTAAGGCTGGGGTAGACCTTCAAATGGCCTAAACCGTTTTAATTTCATAAACTATATAAAAGTATACATGTTCAGAAGCGAATTTTTACTCTGAACATGATGATGATATCAGTTTTTGACCAAAAATGTCAATTTTGGCAAAAAATGCCAAAAAACCGTATTTTTTACCCCAACATTTCTGGAAAGCCTAACTAAAATTTGCCTCCATGAAATTTTGAACTTTTTTGCTTTTTTGAATTTAGAAACAAATGTCTAGGAACGGTTTTTTCAAATTTTTGATTTTTATCTTAGTTTTCCAAAAAATGACAAAAATAGGTCAAAAAATGCAAACAATCCCACCGCTGCCACCAAAATGACAATAAAGATAAAAATCAAAAATTTGAGGAAACCGTTCCTAGACATTTGTTTCTTAATTCCAAAAAAGCAAAAAAGTTCAAAATTTTACGAAGGCAAATTTTAGTTAGGCTTTCCAAAAATGTTGGGGTAAAAAATACGTTTTTTTGGCATTTTTTGCCAAAATTGAAATTTTTGGTCAAAAAATGTTATCATCATCATGTTCAGGGTAAAAATCCGCTTCTAAAAATGTATACTTTTATATGGTTCATGTAATTAGTTTGAGACTTAGAGTACAAAAACAGTTCATGCTAGTTGAAGGTCTACCCCAGCCTTAACTACGTGAAGCGTGATTTACCAAGAACTACTGCAATATTTTAGCCAGAACCGTAAATTTTTAGCAAAACGCAAAGACCACATTTGACCTCACTTAAAGATGATCGCGGTGTTAATTTTCACCAACAGATGGCAGCATTACAGAAACTTAGTTGTTGGTCAGTGGCGGCAAGATTTTGACAAAACGCGCGCGTGGTATCTTAGCGTAAGATTTGCGCCTAATACGCAAAACGCAACGCGCGCTCTAGTATTTTACGCATTGTCTTCCCGGTAAACGCCAAAAATGGCGCGAAATAGTAACGAGTAGCTACGAGTGCTCCCTAGCCAACAGGCCTTCAGTGATAAAGCTTTTTACGTGTGATTCCCTATACCACAAAATGCTGATTTTTCAAATATCTGTAGAATTTTTTAATATTTTGCTGGTCAATTGTGAATGTCAAATCAAGAAAAAAAATGGGGTCACGACTGTTTTCAAAAGATAGCTAGAGATGAAATTACATGGGGTAAAATCTAAAAAACAATTTTCATCGCTGGGAATGTCGAAATTTGGTTTTATATCATCAAACAGATAAAAAAAGTTAATTACGTTAATTAACACTAACGCTCGATTTTTCAAGTTATCGTCAATTGAAAGGAACATGACGTCATAATATATGACGTCATAGCGCGCTTAGATGACCGGTGATCCCATTTCTTATTGCTGAATTTTAAAGTTCATACTCTTATCTATTAACTGACAAAATATAAACAAAATCTACAGGTAGGAACTTATCACCGCGATCGTCCTTAATAAAAAAAAATCACTGTACAAATAACATAAATGTTCACATATAATTTCAATTATTTTGGATTTAAGATGTTTTTACAACATTTATTCATCTATACTGCCCTACCACGACAAAAGGAAGTAAGTCACATTTTTAAACTTTTGAGTTATTAGTGAAAAACTAAATTTCAAGTAATTGTAATCAAATTTGATTAATTGC
Organism: Ophiothrix spiculata; assembly: GCA_000969725.1. Taxonomy (NCBI): domain Eukaryota; kingdom Metazoa; phylum Echinodermata; class Ophiuroidea; order Amphilepidida; family Ophiotrichidae; genus Ophiothrix; species Ophiothrix spiculata. The sequence goes on from JXSR01S013877.1 coordinate 30,223, forward strand.
CAAGGTTTATTTTATGCCTAAAGAAATATAATAGCTTATGCTGTAAGACAAAGACGATTGGGTCATTGTAAGGTTAATCAATGATCAATAAATCAATAAAAACAATCAATGAACACGTATATTACTTCCTTTTGTAGTGGTTTATTCATGTAGATTGTAATATCTCCTATACTTTTCATGTACAAAAAAAGGAAGCAAGTTCCTGACATGTAAATTTTTGACTTTCTGGTGACTTAAGATTATTTGCATGTAAGTCAATAATAAGTACAAAACAGCATTTCGTAAAAAATGTCACTTACTTCCTTTTGTCACGGTAGGGCAGTATATGCAACATTGTTTGAATTATTATCTATTTGGATGAGTCTATGGGCCTTTATAAATCTGTGTCTCAAATTCATGAATATTCATGAGCATTGTCGAAACGACGGTCTATGCAGATTTTCTATGCATAGAAAAAATTAATCAAGCCACTTTTCTCGTACCTGAATGTTGGCTGGTATAGGCAAGTGTGCAGAGAACATGAAAGGAGGTAATTACATTGAACAGTGGGAAGTTGAAAATTATCAATACAAACACTTGAGATTATTGGCCTGGTAGACACTAATTCATTAATCTATGTATCCAGTCGGCTAGAGATTTTCTCCTGATTATCGATTAATAGTGCTAAGCCATATGCCGAAATTATTGCGTTCGTGCAATTTTTGTGTTAAAAGCGATTTTTTAACTGATTGTAGTACTTTTGAGGGTCAAAATTGAAATGAACCATGAGTCCATTTTTTTCAAGACCATTTAGACCTTCAAATCAAAAATTGCCGCTGTTATGTAAACTCAGCCTAAAATGCCTTCAATTTTTAGAATTTTCAACATGAAACTGGGATAGTAATCATTGTACACTCCCATAACCATCAACAAAGCCAGTACAAACAGTTTCAATTTATTATATATGTTTATCCGACTCCAAATTATGATTTTAGGCACGAAAATGGGCTGAAGTGACTTTGAAACTGTATTTAAAACACCATGGCCCGTATTCCAGAAAAGTGTTTAGCTAAACCATGGTTTTTATTCTCGTCAACAGCACGGCTCATTGAACTGTTCAACTTAAAAGCTGCAATGGTGCGTATCATTCCTGGACAGTTGATGTTCAGGTAAACCGTGGTTTATTTAAACACCTTTCTGGAATACGGGCCTTGCAAATGTTCAAAATAATTGATAGAAAGTGTCTTTGGGGGTATGTGGAGGACAATTCTATCACAGAAAAGGTGTGCATGTTTCAGATCAAGTATGGAGCCTGTTTTGAGATCAAAAGTGGCCACCAAAATACAATTTATATGCACGAAAATGGGTTTAAGTGAGTTTGAAACTGTATCATACACACCAAATGTTCAAAATAAGCGATGGAAAATGGCTTTGAGGGTAACAATATGAACATTTCTTCCCAAAAAAGGGTGTTAGCAAGCTTCATGTTAATTATGGAGTCTGTACGGAGATCCAAAATGGCCGCCAAAATACATTTTTATGCACGAAGATGTTTAGGGACATAATCAATTTAGACCCGAGCAACTCACCCGAGCCGAGCAAGGACGAGCCGATATTGTTGACCCCAGCCAAGTCAATACCTAGGTCGAGCAATCATTATAGATTAGATAGTTTGGTACGTATTGATATTATTCACCATTATATTACTAAATTTGTTGCCACAGATGAGCGAAATGCAAAGATAAGACGATCAATTACTTGGCTTCATGGCTCGGGCGGCCCGAGCGATCGCTCGTCTCTATATTGATTATGCCCCTTACGACATTAAAGTGAGTTTGAAACTGTATCAAATACACACAGAATGTTCAAAATAGCCGATGAAAAATGGCATTGGGGTAACAAATGAACATTTCTTCCCAAATAAGGGTGTTAGCATGCTTCATTTTTATTATGGAATATGTACGAAGATCCAAAATGGCCACCAACATACATTTTTTATGCACAAAGATGTTTATATGCGAGTTTGAAACTGTATCAAACATTCTTATTCAAAATAATAGATGGAAAACAACATTGAGGGTAACAAATTGAAAATTCCTTCCCAAGTAATATCGCTAGCATGCTTCCTATTCATTATGGAGCCTGTACGGAGATCTAAAATGGCCGCCAATATACATTTTATATGACGAAAAGGGGTTTAAATGAGTTTGAAACTGACTCAAAACACCAAATGTTCATAATAAGTGATGAAAATGGCTTGGAGGGTAACAATATGAACACTTCTTCCAAAATAAGGGTGTTAGCAAGCTTCATATTTATTATGGAGTCTGTAAGGAGATCCAAAATGGCCTCCAAAATACATTTTTATGCAAAGAAAGGGTTATAAGTGAGTTTCAAACTGTACCAAATACTACAAATAATCACAATAGCTGATAAAAATGGCTTTGAGGCCAACAATATGAACATTTCTTAACAAATAAGTGTGTTAATCACTTTTGCACTTAGTACCCCCCGGGGGTTAGCATGCTTCATATTCATTATGGGGCCAGCTATAAGATCCAAAATGGCCGCCAAAATAAAATAAAAAAACGCAAGAAATGGGTTTACTTGAGTTTGAAACGGTATCAATTACACCAAATGAATATTGAAAATAATCGATAGAAAATGGCTTTGGGGGTAACTATGGGAGTATTTCTACCCACATAAGGTTGTTGGCATGTTTCAAATCCAATATATATATAATGTGTCAGAGTCGCTGCATTCAATTTTTGTGCAATAAAATTTATTTTGGCGACCATTTTGGATCCAAAAACAAGCTCTATAATAGATTTTAAACATGCTGTCAACATTATATGAAAAAATCAAAACCATCTATTACTTAACAAATTTGGTGTTTATAATACCGTTTCAGAGTCACCATTTCTGTGCCTAAGATCATATTTCCGTATTTTTGATCGCATTATAGGCTTCATATTGGATTTGAAACATGCTAACACCCTTATTTGGGAAGAATATTTTTATTGTAATTGTTACCTCAAGACATTTTTCATTGATTATTTTGAACATTTCATGTTTTTGATACTGGTTTAAAGTCATTTTAACCCCTTTTTGAGCCTAAAGTGATATTTTGGCGGCCATTTTGGCTCTCAATAAGGCTTCATATTGGGTTTGAAACATGCTAGCACCATTATTTGTGAAAAAAATACTCCTATTGTTACTAACAAAGTCATTTCTATTGATTATTCTGAATATTTTATGTTTTTATGCTGTTTTGAAGTGCATTTAACCCATCTTTGGACACAAAAAACGTTGTTTTGGCAACCAGTTTGGATCTCATAACAGACTTCATATTGAATTTGAGACATGCTTACATCCGATTTGGTAAAGAAATGTACCTATTGTTATTCAAAAAGCCATTTCCCATCGATTATTCTCAATATTGGGTGTTTTTTTATACTGTTTGAAGTGCCTCTATATTAAACCCATTTTTTGCACATGAACACGTATTTTGGCGGCAATTTTGGATCTCAAAACAGGTGTCATTTTGATTTCGATACAAGCTTACAATATAGTTAGGGAGCTATTCATAAATAATCAACAAAAAATGTTATTTTTTGTGATTATTTATGATATCAGGCAATTTTTATCAGGTCGATTTTAACGAAAATCAGTCACTTTGGAGGCCATTTTGGCAGCCATTTAGAATTTGAGATATGCAAATGTTCTTATTTTTATCTAAATGTATTCGTTTTAGCACTATGAATAAAGGTTAAATAGGTCTTACCTATTAAATGCACATTTAGATCTGTTAAATAGAGTTTTATGTTATTTTCAATGTTATTATAGGGTGATTTTTGCGGCTATCTTTGATTTCAAAGTTCCCACTTACCTACTTTCGAAAAAACGGAATCATGGTTTTATCAATTTTATGACCGTAAAAGAGAAAAAAATCAAGTTTGATTTTAACACGAAAATTGCACGAACAGACATATAGCTTAGTACTATAACGGCAGATTCAGTAGTCAGCCACAACGCCAGGGTGTGTTAGAATTATCATTTCCTTTCTCTGTTAACAAATAGCCGTTCTTTAGAACTTTAATAGCAACATTTTAAATTAGGTGGCCAATTTTGCCAAAATCCCAATTTTCCGATCCGAACGAACCATCATGTTCAAAGGGGGTTCTGTTCCAAAAATCTACCACCTTCTTTCGTAAATGTGTTACAAAAAATTGCCTGGGTAGACGAGGGTTAAAAGAATATTTTCAACTACCCCCTCCCCCCCCCCCGTACTATCTTTCTGAATACATGTATATTAGTTCAAATGAATCGTTTAGTCGTAAAGAAAGTTTCGCAGAAAAAGTCGAACGACATTCAACGGATGCTTAATCATCTGTCAAAAATTAGTTCTGCGGGAATGTTGCATATGACAGAATCGGATGTAAGGCAGTACATATTTTATAATCAACACGCTCCTATCCTGGATCTGTAAAATTCAAAACACGTGACGTGTAAAAGCATATCACACTACATACAACTTTCAAGAAGGTGAACTGCTGGCAAGCACACAACATTTTTGGATGGATTACTTTCTATTCTATGAAAAACAAAATGAAGACTTCTTATGGATAATTTCAAGTTGTTTAATTCTTGTTTCACCTAGACCAAATCAATGATAGAGCTACAGTTGTATTGTTGTGTGATTACATAAACCTTAAAAACATCGTTACAAGAAGAACAGCAATAATGCGAGTCGAATGTAAGAAACAAAACGATTATAAGTTTTGATAATAAATCTTCTTGCAGTAGTTTCTGTCTTGTTTTGTAGTTGAAATATTCAGTTGATAGTTCACTGTTAAAACATTTCGCCTTCTGGCGCTAATGTTTATTCTGTCATATAAGTGTAGAATAAATAAGATGATATACAAATCCTACAGGTACTTGTAAACATCCTTTCAGATGCCTCGGGGGACTAGATTGTTTTCATGATCTCATTTTCGATTCAAGACAATAAAACATAACCTTTTGCAAGGTGTCAAGTGTATTAGTAGGGAATTACAGTTAAATTGAACATCGGAGAAAGTGGAAACAGTATAATTTTGTGTTGACAGAGTGTCGTTAGAAATAAACTTCGTATGTTGGCTTTTATCCCATAGCTAGTGCGTACAAAAAAAAAGACTTCTTTTATTAAGATTTGAAATATCAATATAAACAGGGTGTCCACAAATTTACTGCACATTTTTAAATGTTAATAACTTTACAACCAAGATTCGTATTTAAACTCTAGACATATGTACTGATAGACGAGACTTGTAGAATTATTTTGGTACCAAACATTATACTATCAGTAACCTTCTAGGATAGCAAGAACGTCTGAAAGTTCAAAGTGGTTGAGCCACTGTATCATCCAGTGTTGACATTCTTCTGTCACTTCACAATGACCACATGACGCCTCATACAACAACACAGTTTAGAATGGCTTTATCAATTATTTTTTTCATGAAGAATCATATCGCTCAAGACAAAGGAACACTGGCCCTTTCAATCTCATGATTTAAGTCCGCCAGATTACTTTTTGGGATAATCTGAAGGACAGTACATCTCAACACCCTGGACTATTCATTACCTGTACAAATCCTAGTTGTAGAGTTATATGCATTTAGAAATGTGCAGTTATTATTTGGGCACCCTGTATATATACATGTACCATTAGCAATGATTTAATAGATACAATCTAAATAAACGGCGGTTTGATTATGATAAAAGTGTTTTTTTTTAAATTAGAATTAGATACCAAATAACATGTTCAACAAGAAGCGTGGTGTTTTACAGATATAGATCTCTTGTCTATTAAGGAGGGAGCGGGTGCTAAATCTTTCTTTTCCGATGTAGAAATCCGCAAGAGACACTGGCTAAAAGCATCATATTATAAAATATTAATACAGTGTAGCATAACCATATGGTGAACTACACTCTAAAAATTATTTTACTCTTTGTTGAGTAAAAAGGTCACAGCTCATTGTTGAGTAAAATCTTACACAACATTGAGTCAAATCTGACTAAATAAGTCAATATTAATCAATGTTGAGCACATCTTACTCAATGTTGAGCAACGTTTAACCGAACGTTGAGTAAAGTTTATCCAACGTTGAGTAAGATTTTACTCAACAAAATGAGCTGTGCCGTTGAGTAAGTTTTTACTCAACAAGAGTAAGATAATGTTAAGAGTGTATGAAGAATTCTTTCATTTCCGAATCAAAACCCATTGGTATGATGATGCCTTAACCAATGAACCTTTTTTCTCGAAACTAAATTGAGCGTGCATTAGCTAATGATGCTTTCTGATTTTGGTCAATTTGATATGTCATTAGCAATAATACTGGTTTTGATTAAATAGTTTTCAACAATATTTATTTATGCAAATGAAGCGTAACCCACATGTTGAAGGTAATATTTTTACTCTTAGAATTGTCAATACACCAGACACCAGCGCAATGTGTTTTAAGCATTTTCATGATTCACTTGTGTCTCCTGCTACCAGATAGATAAACAGAGTTATTGAAAGTGTATCCATTGATTCGTGTTTTATGGAATTGTAGAAACTGTAGCCTCGATTCGAGGCTGACTTGGCCGGTTTTTGTCTTTCTTAATCTAAAAAAGAACTCTTGCAAGCTACATTTTGAAATAACCCCAAATAAGCTCTTCTATCTGTTTGCTGTACAAACTATATACCCCAAACCATTATGACCAACCACCTATAGATAAAAGACACTGCTTACTTATCTTGCAAGCCATAATGCTATACCACATATGTGTCCCGTCATATCTAAAGGTACCTTAATACCGGCATAGTAAATTACGAGATACAGGCAATTGAAGCTGAGCATAATCAAAAATCACGTCCAAGGTCGAATTTCTAATTTCATCAGAAATGTTACCTTTGAAGTGTATTCTATTATATTAATCAGGTTTCAACATCCAAAACATAAGACAAATATTTTAAAAATCGATATAATTTTTTTTTTCACCAGTACAGAAACTTTAAACTTGATTTTCTCAGAACGATAGTTTTCCGAATCAGACCGATGCCTTTTACCAATTTCAATGTAACTTTGCAATCAAAAATCCAATAACCAAAAGCAAGGTGTCATTTTAAAGCTTAAAATATAATTTTGCAGATAAGACCAAAAAATCAATTTTCATTTTGGGACCCTTAAGGTACCTTTCGATATGACGGGTCACATATGTGTCCCGCCGCGGCAAAAGGGTGCAGTTGTCGGCTCGTATATGTTGCTCCTTGTAGCATATCTGATGTATGGTATTTGTATACATCAGATATGCTACAATGAGCTACATGTAGGAGATGACAACTGCACCCTTTTGCTGCGGCGTGACACATATAGAGTTGGAAAAGTGTTTTAATTGCCCTTACTCCCTGGCTCTTCTAAATTTTATCTTAACCTCCCTATGAATGTTGACAATTCTTTCAATTGAAAGAATTGGAGTATTTACAAGGAATTTCAATGTAGAGTAATCATCATAGAGAAATGAATGTTTAATATCAGGGTAGTTTTTAAACATAAATGTTGTTTTATATTTACAGCTTGCAAAAGAGGTTGGTCATGTTTCCAGAGGTGTTTAGTCATGATTGTTTGAGATTTATTAAGCTGTATTTCACTGGACTATAGTGTATATATAAAACTTATTATCATCCAGTGTTTTTAAAGTGTGACTTGCAATTTTTTTTAGCAGTTTTAAAAATAGGGGGGAAAAAAGGAAAACGGCCATATTGTACTCTCTCCAGACAAAGTAGAAAAACCAAAAGAAAATTTAAGACCATATTCATACTATCCCAGACCTATCAGCATTGAATCAAGGCTATAGAAACTGTATGATAGCTTTTGATTTTGAGGGGAAAAGTTTATTATCTTCTTTTAGTTGTAATGCTAGCCTTCTAAAGAAGTGGAAAAGTCTAAATTTGACCTCGTGATTTATTTACTATCACACTCAAAGGTAGTTAATACTTGTATAGTGACCTTTTCAAAAACATGGAGGCACACTTAAAATAATCTCCGACTACAACACGAACACTCGTAAAAGATGCTAGCTTAAAATTAAACTCTTAATGCCACATTTTCTTTCTTCAATCACTGCACTTGTAAAATTGCCTAATTCCCTGTATAATAAGCGTGTAATTCTGTCGTGGGTTTTGTCGTGGATGGTACGGATAGACACGATGACAGAAGAAAGGACAAGGAATACTTACTTCCTGCGTGATTTTAATGCATTGTTGACCAAGCATGCGCTTGTACTGTCAGTTCCGTGTGTTTATATGTAACTATATATCCATTTTATTAAAAATATCAATAATCATAAATGGAAAGTATAGGTGAATTCATACTATTTTGAGCTATCAAACATTTGGTGCAACAAGTCTTTGTTATTACATTAATTCCAATGCATTTTCTAATCAATAACGGATAATTGGTGTTGAAAATCACCAAGGAAAGGAAATTTGGTAGAGTATTGATTTTTCATCACCAAGCATCCGTTACTAACAGAAAATACTACAAAATAACTATATATCAGATTATAAGATGACAAAGACTTGATGCACCAAATGTTTGGTAGCCCATAAGAAGTATGTTTTGACCTTATGTGATTAATTCAATCATTCAATCATTTTTTTTTATTTCCATTAACAAAATACAATAAACAGCATTTATGCATACGGTACATTGTACAAGAACCCTAATGGGGGAATAGACCTGAAGGCTAGTAAAGCCTGATAGTAGCCTATTCCTATGCCATCAAACAAACAAACAAACTGAAAAATCATATCACAGAAGAACATCAAGCAATACATTCATAGAATTCAAATTTACTCAACTTTGAACAAGGCAATATGTCGTACTCCTCCGTATCATACCATCGTTAATGATTTTTTTTTATTTGCAGACCAGTAACCGTATTTTTAAACTCACCAAATTCATGCTCCAGAGCACTGCAGTTAGCAATCAACAACTGATAAAATGGTGAAATTACGAAATGTTTTGCAAGAATAAAAATCTTACTTATCTTCGTGCCTTTATATTGCTAGAATTAGTATTGCTAGGTGGGATTTTTATAACACAAACAGAGAATAATAGCTGGTATATGGTGTTACACCCATTGCTTGTAGTAAAGCATCTAAGGGTTTGTTAAAATAATAGCTTTACATACATGCATATTACATACATACATGTATTTATAGCGCAATTCACAATGAAGTATCAATGTATTTACAATGATAAATAAATACAACAAAAGTTCTTAAAATAAGTAAGTTTTGAGATTTTGTTTGAAAATGTCAACAGAGCTATTTACGCAGTGATACTGGTAAAGAGTTCCAGGCAACATCTTTCTATTTTTATGCACTTAAATAAATATTGTAAGATATGGTAACTTCTCATGAATTATAACAGTTTTACTTGACATACTATACTAAATGGCTTTTATAGAGCGCTATTACAAAAAAGAACATAACGCTGTACATAAAGAGCAATAAAACAAAACCTGAGCAAAAAAGCAAAAAGCATAACAAATTACTTAGAATACAAATAAGTCTTAAGACTACGTTTAAATGAAGCAATGTTGTGAGATTGCCTGATTTTAAGAGGCAAAGAATTCCAAATGGGAGGAGCTGCAGTACTAAATGCAGTATCACCGGCTAGAATTCGAGATCTGTTTACAGTGAGTCTTGGCAAGTCAGAAGACGAGCGGAGATTACAGCCTTTAGGAGGAATATAAATATTGAGAAGTTCAGCTAAATACATTGTATATATAGTTATAATAATGCTATTTAAAATGTATGACACATTTAAATGTATGACAGAAGAGTTGCAGACGTTTTATGATTATTCCATTTTTTATGTAAAATGCAATAGCTAATTCATCTAAATGATTTTTTTTTAATTTGCGAGTAATGGTCAAAAGTAGTAATACCGTATTTCTCTTCGTAATTTTCTTTTACCACTATACCATTTGACATACTGACAATAATCTTAGTATTATCATACACTATAGAATCTTTTCAAAGCATTTCCATGAAAATGGCGATAGTATGGATGCGGATCAAGTACATGTATACTTTAGGTCCCATCCAATTTTTTTTATAGGATTAGGGTAGGGGTTAGTGCTAGGGTTAAAGTATGTTATAGTGGTATGGTTGGGTCATGGTTAGTGAGTTAGGGTCGGGTCATGGTTAGGGTCAAGATTTTCAAGGGACAAAATATACAAAGCACAGAAGAAAGCAGTAGAAAGTGTTTCAATACGGAGGGCTGTTTGTGTGATAAATGTCACTTCAACTGTCAGGAAAGACTGATTGCTTGTTAGATTTGCTGAATTGACTAACGAAATGTTATAAGATTGGAGTGTTAGATAAGAAACTGATCGCATGTAAGAAAATGCTTGAAAGAAGCTACGGTCGAAATGTGAATACGAATCTTTTAATAATGAGGTTCGTTTGTACGGACGCAGTCAGATATGTCTGCGACATGCAAACTGATTATGAGTAAACACTCTTTCGTACGGTCAGCTCAAGACGTTTGTACGAAAGCTTACGATGTTTTCAAATAAACATTCTTAATCGTTCGTACGGACGCCGTACAAACGCCGTAAGGCTATTGTGACCATAACTTTAATCCAAATCAAGTACGCATGATTTATTGACAAATAACAAGGCCCGGGGAAGACAGTGAAGATTAAGTATAAAGGATACTTTTATAAATGTAATTGGACTAGTGTTCAGAACTATTTTAATTCTCGAAAGTTACGATAATGATTAGAAAGAATTCAAGAAAGTAACACAACTCTCTTCATTGAAAAAATCATAACTTCTCACCGACGCCACACTAAATGAAATACAATGAAAAGCACTTTATGATTGCGTTAAATCTTCGTAAATGTCTGTAAACATATGATTTCCATAGAAAATTATTTGCTTTTCTTTATTTGATATTTTTTTTAATTTTTCAATATCTTGACAAAAATAAAGCTTCAATATATTAATAATATTAGATAATGAAGTTAGAACATTAAGTTTATGTGACATTTGAACTATTATTTTATATTAATTATTCCAAGAATCAATTAATTCCATTTTGAGATGGGAAAAAACTAACAATCTAAACACTTTGAGCAAAAACTATGTCAGTATACGATACAGGATGCTATAAAATAATCAATGATATGACCCATAAATGTTAACATTTATCCGAACAGAGAATTCTTGTTTCAGTTGCAGATGTAAGGTATTTCCCATTCTCTTTTTTCCCATTTCCAATGTGTAATTCAACCCTTTGTCTGTTATTCCTCTTACTGTGCTTAATTTTTTCTATGTATAACTTTCAAATGTAAAACAGTAGCGTAACGTTATATCAAATTTAAGCCAATGTTTTTCTCATCATAAATCCAAATTTTACCTTCATATTCTCCATTGTTTCGGCGATATGGCATAAAACAAACCAAAACAAGATAAATGGTTGCACTTACATTATACAGTGTTGTATTCGAGTGCCCCTTATCCGAGTACAAGTACGAGTACGAGTACTCACCATTCGAGTACGAGTACAAGTACAGTACGAGTACAAGTACGAGTACATGTGTCCGAGTACGAGTACGAGTACTTTTGAATTTCAAACTAAAAATAAACACAAACAAAAACATTTCATTTATAAACACAAGTTTAACTTTAATCTTCTTTTCAAATATATGACATTGTTTATCAGTTTGTGATGGGCAGTTATTTGTATCGGGGGAAATGTGAAAAGGGTATTTTAACCTTTTATGATACAGTTTCAGTACATTTTCATAGCACCTTTTCTTGATTTTCATGTGATCAACGACTTAACTTTTTGCATTCCATACCATTTTCACAGTCCATGTAAAATAATCTAGTAATACAGATAACGACGCTTACAAAGTTTACACTACGAACTGTATTATACAGCTTGTCCCAATATTAATGCAACGAGCAAATAAAAAATATTAAAAAATAGTTTCCAAAAGATTAAATCATAGTAATATATGTTTTTCAAAAGTAGAGAAACTACTCTACAACATGCCTTTTGTCCCGTTTCATTTTACCACTCCAGTCCAAAGATATGATTTAAGAAAGCCCTTTAAATCAACTTTGGTCCGATTTGTAAGTTTAGACTTCCAGCTAAAGCAATGCAAATTTAAATGAAGAGAATTCTGCAAGCAACTGGAGCACAATCAATCCAAACCAATCTTACATGACCTGTACCTAACATTAAGTGGTATTATAAGTTCATTTTTACCTTAAATAGGTCAAAATCTTCATTTAAAGTACGGATCTTCCAGATACTCTCAAATTCCATGACTCTTGTTACTTCTGGTGCGACAATCAAGTAGTTTAGGATACAATTTCCACCACTGAGAGTTGAAAAAAAAAGAATGCTAATGAAAGGTGTCAACCAATAATAAGTCTTTAACTACATAAAGTTACATAACGGTCTCATCCCCAGAGTGCCAAACTACCTTTTGCCACTGAAGAGTAAACAAGAAGCATCCTAAGGTTTAAATATCACAAAGTGCAGGGGCCAATGTTAACAGATAAAACATACCGTATTATACAGAAGCGTTCACCTTTAATGGAAAGATTATTATCAAGAAAATAAAGTGAAATGTGATTGGCATATAAAACTTAGGTTTTTTGTAGACGCGTTTAATTATTGAAAATACATTCCTCACATTGTTTCGAAGAAAACAAAAATATTGGAATATCTTCGTTTTTATGAACAGATGTTCAACACGCCAACGGTAAAAATCGAATTTCCGAGGGTAATTTTAAGTGGCAAAACAAATGTGAAACACCTTTATTTTCCTTGATATGTTTTGTAGAGCCGGTGTTCTACCTCAACAATGAAAAACAAAAAAATCAATTATTCAGGATATTTTGATAATTTGGGGTCAAAAACAGCAGAAGTCACATTTGACACTTATTGGTGATTGATGGCGACACATGGCTAAATAGAAATATACAACCCCTTGTGACAAATAATACATTAAAATAAAGATAATTACACTCTGAACACGGTTCTGAAAGAAAAATTGAAAAAAAGCAAATAGTTTTTGAAATAGGGCCATTTTTCACTTTTTTTCCTGAAAAAAACTAAGTCCATAAAAATGTCATATGCGCATGCGCAAGGACCGTTCCATTTGTGCAATAGGGATTAAAAATACACCCATGTTCATCATCAAAGTAAATGCATTTTACAAATATAATAAATACTCCGTATATTACTTTGTTTATAGTTCACACGTTATTAATAAATCAATTCAATTATCGTCTGAGCCTGAAGGTAATCCTTTTTATGGTACAACACAAAATCAAAACCACCATTCAGTTCGATTACCCCAATCAGACTCCACTATGTGTACGAAAAATGTTTAGTATTTTTCTAACTTGTATATTGGGTCTTTGCAAGTCATCATGGTCTGAGCGTATCGCTGTTAATTGATTGCCGTGTAATCTTCCCGTGGTATAACTGCTATCTAGCCGATCATGAGTCTTGCGT
>JXSR01S013878.1:11005-21851 GCA_000969725.1 Ophiothrix spiculata
AAATTGTTTTCTACTTCTGAGATAGCTCCTAAACCAATCAAGTACAATTCCGCGAAATCCATAATGTTCCAATTTGTGTAACAATATTTTGTGATCAATTGTATCGAAGGCTTTAGAGAGATCTAGAAATATACCTATTGTTTTTTTATTTTGAGCATGACCTCCGATGACCTCTGTTCAACATTTTGAAAAAAATTGGAAATTTGACCTCAGATGACCTTTTGACCTTCACTGACCTTGACCTTTGGTCAAATACTTTCTATGGTCTAAGTTTAATTTAAGTGGGGTCAGGGGTTAATGAGTTATGAGCTTGACCTCAAAATGACCTCGGATGACCTCAGGTCAACTTTTTGAACAATTTTAAAAATTTGACCTCAAATGACCTTTTGACCTTGAATGACCTTCACCGCACCCCCCAAAAAGGCACGTCATGTTTGCTAATCCCAAACCCCTTCATGTCACCAAGTTTCATTACCATAGCCAATACGGTTTAGGAGATTACGCATAAATTATGCAAATTAGGTACTTTATATGCATAGTTTGCGTTCAAATTGTATGCAGCGCCAGTTCAGCTTCAACCCTTCCCACTCACCAAATATCATCTACATAGGGCATACGGTTTCCGAGATTTGCTCCGGACAAGAAATGCGGACGGCGAACGGCGGACAGTTTTAAGGAATGGTATGTCTCTTACTGAAAAATTTTCAGGCGAGACAATAAAAACTGAACCAAGTTAAAAAATTAATGAATATGAATAACACAATTAATCCTAACAGAATTAAACCTCATTGTTGAAAATCACAAAAACCATTAAATCCAAATTTATCACAAACATGGCTTAGGGGAGACACGTAAACTAATCGGCAACAGCTTGACGTTATCTGAACTGGTCGGCAAAGTCAAATTTTAGGTATCTGGCCGGATCATATTTGATATGATGCTTTAAAGTCACAGATATAGAACACAAACACACAACCACAAGCATGGGTAACAGGAATAACTGATCTATTTAGATTAGTGACGAAAAAGACTGTGCTGTCTATTGCACGAATATATCTCAATCATGTTGTCAATTAGTTTTAAGGGGTATTGGACAACATTTTGAAATTTTGTTTGTGGATGATTTACACTTCGTTTGTTAGAAAATAACAGTCAATTACCAGATATTGGGAAAATTTTGAGCAAAACCTTTAAAAAGTCAAACATTTAAATTTCATTTTATTTGTTGACTTTGGGTATGAGGCTATTCTCTAAACGTATAAATTGTTGCTATACAATGAAAAAGAGTCATAGATTTGTTTGTAAAACATTCCTTTTAGATCACAAATTGCAGAAAAATCAAAAGAAAATTTGAATTTTCATTAAATCTCCTGAAAAGGCCAATTCTAGAAATTCAACTATAGAGGGCAGTATTTATCGTTGTCGAGCACGTTACACGCATGATGCATTACACGCACGCATGATCCGTTACACGTAACAAATAAGTGGTAAACGTGTACACGGATGAAACAAAATATTTTCAAAGGCACGCACAATTATAACTAACGATGTCACATTATCGCAAAAATCTGAAACTCCTATCTGTTTACATGTGAAAACAACTACTTCTCATGCATTTTGTCCATTTTTTGTAAGATTCTTAAGATTATAAATTTAATATTTTGTTTTAAGGTTCACCTTTTTAGCAAAAAATTAATTTTAATTGGTAAAATTTCAGTATTACTTTGCGCAAGTTTGCGTATGATTCAGACCAATTCGTACGTGCCGATCAATCGCCGCCATCTTTGATTTTTCTGTTCTCAGTGTATCTCAATTTTCACATTAATATGGGGAATTGTGGGTAATTGATATCGGATCAATAACAATATGGCGACATGTGCAAGAATAAACAGACATGAGAATGATTTTTCATGAAAATATCTGAATTTAGTAAAATTTAACCCCCACAACACTAAAAAGGTTAAAATCAACCCCAAAATTATCTGAATTTGGATGACAAAATATCTGAAATCAGATAATTATCTGAAAATTCTCATGCCTGAATAAAGTTGTCTGCTAGGGTGTAGATTCTGACCGAAATCTGCTTCAAAGGACTAAAAACATAAATTTGTGAATATTTTACTCATTTACTTCCTTTCATCAAATGTCCGGGGGATATTACTGGGCTTGTAAACTTACAAACTTGGCAAGCCCTCGGGGTTAAGCTTCAACTGTTGGCAATGCTGTATGTTCTGCCATTGACCCTTGGTTTTGAGTCTATCTCATACGTGTACACGATACACGCACGCATTCATGAATACGTTACATGTAAGAGGAAATACACGGAATTAAAAATAACAGAATCTAAATATTTTGATATATAGGGTATGAATTTGACTATGAAACTTTGCATGCTGTCATTATTACCGCTAATACTTCAAATGATGCAAAAATCTCAAATTGTTTGGGGAAAAAATTGGGGATGATGCTGAACTTGTCCAATGCCCCTTTAAGTGTTCCCCCTTATTAACCTCTACTAAATGGAATATTGCATGGATTCGGGTTATGAGACAATGCAGTTTCACCCGCTCTGGGGTTAGAAACGGCCGATTTCACTAACATTTAGCGATGGTCGCTAACCCCGTTTTGATCGCTATAACTCCAAAAATGATCACTAAATTTAAAAAATGGACGCTATTTAGAGATCATCTTTGGAGTTAGCGATCAAAATGGGGTTAGCAACCATCGCTAAATGTTAGTGAAATTGGCCCCTGGAAATTAGGACTATGAAATGTGTGCATCAGAAGGTTGGGAACTATCCTCAAATATGAAATGCTGATTTCTGCATCTGTGTGACGGTAGCTGCAATGTCACTCTACAATCAGTTTCAATCAAATTTGATTCCTAATGGGTTTTTTCATGTTCTTATGTCGCTTCAATTTTGACGTTAGCATATACTTGTGAATACAACCAATAGGTTTCAAAATTAAAAATACATCAAAAATCTAACTAAGATAAGCTATAAAATTATGGAGGATTCTGAAAGGCCAAGAAGGCCTGCCAAAAGCCCTCCCCACCAATCAATCAATAAAAATAATTTTAAAAAAATCATTTTTGGTCAGCTGGTCTTACCTGTAACATTTACTTTCTGGTGCTCATTGTCGTATCCTATGCACTGCACTATGTCTCCTTTCTTGACCTTGCCACGCTCTACTCGGCCTGTACACACCACTCCACGACCTACAAGCAAAACATACAAATCACTTTGTACTTGAGAAGCAAGATATTAATGGAATTTTTCCGTTAGTGGGGTTATTCATCACCAACACTTGTTGGTTGACCATTATATGTGAAAGAAAACTCAAAACACACACTTATGGAGCACTTCCAAAACTCGGCCAGCGGCCGGAACTGCTGATTCCGGCTGGTTGTTATTGGTCTGAGCAAAGGCAACAGCCCAGACAGGGTTAGTACACTTTTTCACTTACAAAATTCAAGGACTTTTCCAAGAAGAATTCTAGGACTTTTCCCCTTATCAGCGGCGGCCGGCAAAATATGTGTCAACAAATAAAATAAATTTGTTTTCGCTCATTTTTGGATAAAAATAATTGCATGGTAAATTCCTTTGACATATTAATTTTTAACATTTCTGACATCAAAAAATTCCAGGACTTTCAAGGACTTTTTTGATAAAGTCAGTTTTTCAAGGACTTTCAAGGCTTGGAAATTGTTTGCAAAATAAAATTCAAGGACCCGTACTAACCCTGCCAGAATCACCAGGTGGCTTGTATCTATTTCTCATTTGCGATTGGCTGATTTTTGCCTCCTAAGTATGACCCGCGCATTAGCATGTATGGCACGCTTAAGCGGGATTATGGTACTTGCAAGTAAGGAAAAGCTAATTTTTTTTAGTGATAATCAAAGTATACTACTAGCTTATAGAATCTGATGGCACAAATGCAATACATCCTTTCCCTTAAAGTAAATAACACTGACTCAGATGAATACCCTGCAGATAAATCAAGCTTTGTAGACAACTTTGTGAGAAGATGTACAGCCTAGCCTACGTATATTTACCTGCGATCTGATAGACATGCTCTATTGGTAACATGAATGGTTTGTCCAACTCTCTGACGGGTTGAGGAATCCACGTGTCAATGGCCTCAAGATCTTCTTCTCACCTAAATCAGGATTGACACCCTGTAGAAATGGTCACAATTCAGAATTGGTCAATATGAAAGATGAGCATGGTCTTATACAGCATTACCGAAGAAATTTAAAAGGTTTTCTTTTTGAAAACCATGTTAATATAAATAATAAATGTTGTTGCTGCTCATTTGAGGGAGGGGGGGGGGCAAGGTATTGTCTCTCTGGTGGGTATTTTGGGTGTGCCCATGAAGAAAAGTATGCTTTAATCCTATTCAGACTGATGGGTTTTTTTGAGAAAAATTCTTCTCTTTGTCACAGCTGTTGACAAAAACCAAAGTTATAACGATGGGTATTTTTGTTAGATACTTTCACCTACTGCTTTACTAATGAACTTCTTCCTGTGAGTGGTATTCAAGTTTGTTGGCATCAAAACAAAATTAGACATTATATGAGTGGATATAGGGTTTAAAATGCTTGCCTAATATATACACTGTGGCACAGCTAGAGGCTAAAAATTGTACTCAATGTCAAAAGATTATACTGCCATCTTAACAAGATTAATTTTGCTTCCTCCCTACCTAGGTGACATAAATGCATGTAGCATGAAGGCAGGTTATGCTTACGGTGACCTAGCACAGAAACAGTGTCGGACACGAGTGAGCTGATATCAGCGGTATCGGACACAAAAAAAAGTATTTATCCCGGGCTTTTAGCGTACTTTACGTGATCTTACACATGCGTCATTTTTATACTCACGCATAAAACCATGCGCGTTACTCCTGATAGAGCAGGGCCCAAAGGGCACAGTGCTTTAGGTAGTCATTTCTAAAAAAATGCCAATTTTTCGCTTAATTTTGCTTAATATCTAAAAAAATTAGTCGGTGACCATTTTTTTTATTACGTTTCTTTAAAGAACTACATAAGGACCAAAACATATGTGAAAAAGAGAAAAATATAGCCGTTTTTTAATTATAAGTGTTTTTGTCTCATTTATTTTGATTTTACCATAGAGGTTGATGGTAAAACATAGTGTTTTTGAAGTGGATTTTTCTCAAAACCTAAGTTGGTGACCCCCACTTTTTATTTTAGAAATGTGATCAACACATATGAAAACACAATATATCGAAATATTTGAAAAAAAAAAATCTGTGCTAGGCCACCTTAACCTTTGTGTTCTCCTCAAGGGACATTTTTAGTCACTTACTGTGCATTCAGCGTTAAACGCAGTGGGGGGGGGGGGGGGGGGGGGGCGCACGTTGAATATCATGACCCGATGTAAACATACGCACACATGCGGCATGTATTAATATATATTGCTTTATTTAACAGGGATATTTTATGTTTGAAAAGGGGTGTACGTTTTTCAAATAATGATGGCTATTATTATTTGGTAAATAATTGACTTTATTCTTGCATTAGAATAACTCAAATTTGTGCCTAAGAATGAGAATATAAGATAAGATTAATTGTTTTGCCTGTCATCTATCATCTCATAATGGATGGGCATACATTATTGTTTTGGTAATGGACATTCCCTCTCCATTACTCAAAATAATGTACGCCCATCCATTATGAGATGATAGATGACAGGCAAAACAATAAATCTCATCTCTTATTCTAAAAATAAAACTTCAAAAACACTGCATATGATTCCCTTAATTACTGGAACCAAGTCAATACCAATCTTCAGAAGGTGCCCCCTAGTAGTTACTTTCAAAAGAATAAATGCTGCTATCTTCAGCAGATAAGGGTAAAGGGATGATCTATATTTGCACAAATTGGAGTACATTGAGAGCTGCCAGGACTCATCAATGATGTGAGTTTCATCCCAAAGGGTGTGTTAATTGTTTAAAATTTGCGGCTAAGACTTACTTCGATAGCATTGAGAGCTGAGCCAACAATGATGGGAGTTTCATCACCGTCAAACCCATACTCTGTCAGGATCTCTCGTAATTCCATCTCGACAAGCTCCAGGACTTCTGCGTCTACTACATCAGCTTTGTTGACAAACACAACGATTTTCTTCATACCAATCTGAAAAAAGCAAAAGTTTAGAGTTTTGAATTTCTGGGAAAACACATACAGCTTTTACTTTGTCAGATACGTTTATGACATCAACTCGTTTCCATTATGCAGATACGATGTCTTCTTGTCAAATTGTATTGTTGCAACCAGTTGAATAAAATAAAATACAAATAATAGCACAATAAGAATCTTTGATAGTTCTTGACGATCAAATTTTTTTCAAAAAAATATCCTTCTTAGTATTGTGTAGGGTTAGATATTAAGGGGTTTTTCTCACAGAAGCAAAGTCTCATTGAAATTCTTAAAAATATAGTATTTGGTAGATTTGTGCTGATAATTAATCTAAAATAAGAAGAATAGGTCACCCTGCTTGTTTTTGAGATACAGATATTTCAAAAAGTATATATTTTCCCCAAAATTCACCGAATTTACTAAACAAAGTATACGAAATACTCAAGTAAGTCGATTATTATCTGCCCGCGTATATATTATGCAGAGATGCAGTGCGCGATTAACAAAGTGCATTAATAAAACGTGTGTTCAACGTGCATTAAAAATTGTGTATGCTAAACGAGTGTAAACAATTTTTTTAATTTTTACTATTTATGAAAAAAGACGATATTCCTAAGGCGTGAGCAACGTTACTTCTTCTATGAGAAAACATCTTAAAGGTTCAGTCAGGAATGACTGCTCCATTCAGCAGTCTGCGTGCATGCTCAATCCAGCAGGCTAACCACTCTCCATTCAATGTGATTGGGAAAATCAAGAAGGTTACATTTAAGTTACGATTCAAGTCGTTGGGACCTCGTAAGTTTATTCTCGCTGCAGAAAATGCAGTCAACACTACAGCAACCCACCTGTTTAGCTAGAATGAGATGTTCCCTTGTCTGTGGCATCTGGCCATCTGTAGCTGCAACCACTAAGATTGCTCCCTCCATCTGAGCAGCACCAGTTATCATGTTCTGCAATAATGGAGACACATGGAGAAAACACACATATAAGAACAACACATACACACTCTTAATTTGAGACATATTTGTAAATAAAATCAACTTTTCACATTTTGGATACAGTTGTATACATATTTGTTGGGAATAATACCATACACACCACGTTCATAGCTGGACATCCCAAGTATACCGAGCAGTATTAATCACACGTCTTAAAGCTCAATTATATTTGAGCGTGAATTTACCAGAGCTCTTTGAATCGAATAATATCAATAGGTTACTACTGTATGTGGCTCCTCGCAACCCTAGATCTCCCTTTTCAAGCCTAAATGTATGAAGACCTTCACAAGGCTACACAATAATTTTGCTGCCATTTTCAACAGCCTCTAATAAATCTAGAACATCAATATACCAATAGAAAAAATGCCTTTTATTATAACCGCATTTACGAAATTTCACCCCTTGGACAGTCAACACCTTGACCAGTCAGCATGCCCATACTCATCTCCTCGGGTGCATTGTCAAACATTATAGCAGGCATTCCTTACCTTGATATAATCAGCATGTCCAGGGCAGTCAGTATGCCCATAATGTCTCTTTTGAGTTTCATATTCTATATGCGCTGAATTGATTGTGATACCACAGGCTTTCCATAGCAGGCATTCCCTACCTTGATATAATCAGCATGTCCCGGGCAGTCAGTATGCCCATAATGTCTCTTTTGAGTTTCATATTCTATATGCGTTGAATTGATTGTGATACCACGGGCTTTCCATAGCAGGCATTCCCTACCTTAATATAATCAGCATGTCCCGGGCAGTCAGTATGCCCATAATGTCTCTTTTGAGTTTCATATTCTATATGCGCTGAATTGATTGTGATACCACGGGCTTTCTCCTGGGGTGCATTGTCTATTTCATCATATTTACAATATTTGGCTGCACCTTCTTCTGACAAAACTGAATGGAAAATATAAAACAAGAGAGAAAGAATGGTAATTATAGTCAAGAGTCTTTTGACACTTTGCGCGCAAAAGAAAACTTTGTTGTTAATTGTCAGTTTGACAAGTTTCTTTTCATATTGTTGTAATAAATTGCCACACATCAGCTCTCACTAAAATGTGAAAAATCCTCAAAATTTATCTCCCTTGTAAATAGTACCTTCACCTGAAGACCCATTTCAGGAGCCA
The DNA here is from genome assembly GCA_000969725.1 of Ophiothrix spiculata. Classification (NCBI taxonomy): domain Eukaryota; kingdom Metazoa; phylum Echinodermata; class Ophiuroidea; order Amphilepidida; family Ophiotrichidae; genus Ophiothrix; species Ophiothrix spiculata. The sequence continues at coordinate 19,298 of JXSR01S013878.1, forward strand.
CTGACCCAAGGCTGGTAACTGTTTTGAGTAATGGTAATTTATGAAAAATGGCAGCTATAACGTATCTTTCTTTCACATAACGGTTAATTACTTACTTTTAGTAATAGCTGCTGTAAGTGTTGTTTTCCCATGATCAACATGACCAATAGTGCCAACATTAACGTGTGGTTTAGTTCTTTCAAAGACTTTTTTCTTGGCTTCTGCAGAGAGTGGAGCAGATGTTCTCAGTAACCTTTTCTGTAACTGGCAATATTGTGGCTGAAAAAAAAAAATGATTGAAACAATTATATAGGATTGAAAATAACGAGTGATACTATCAATTGAAGTACTTGAGCCTATTTAGGTTGCGTGAATAAATAAGATTTACTAATGCACTATTGCACTACAACTGCAGTTTTATTAATGTACTATAGCCAAATGAGAAGGGTTGTCATCTGGGGCTTTCATCAAGACACATTTCCAACGTTGATATATATGTGTCCCGTCATATCTAAAGGTACCTTAATACCGACATAGTAAATTACAAGACACGGGCCATTGAAGCTGAGCATAATCAAAAATCACATCCAAGGTCGAATTTCTAACTTCATCAGAAATGTTACCTTTGAAACGTATTCTATCATATTAATCAGGTTTGAACATCCAAAAACATAAGACAAATGTTTTAAAAATCGATATAAAAATCCTTTCCCCGTTAAAGTTTTACTTAATACAAAAACTTCAAACTCGATTTCCTCAGAACTGTAATTTTCCGAATCAGCCCGATGTCTTTTGCCAATTTGTATGTAACTTTGCAACCGAACTTCCAATAACCAAAAGTAAGGTGTCATTTCAAAGCATAAAATCTCAGCTTTAAGATGAGACCAAAAAATCCATTTTGATTTTGCCGACCTTAAGGTACCTTTCGATATGACGGGTCACATATAAATAAATATGACATATCAGTGTCTAGCACTGCTTTCCACAGAGGGTCCTCTGTCAGATGGTCAGATTTATGCAGGAGAAAACTGGAGTGCCCAGAAGAAACACTGCAGAAGCAAGTTTGGACTGGCAACCAATTGCACTTGTATACAATGCTGATACCCGAGGATCAAATCCACAATAGTCCGTGACTCATTGGTGCAAAGCGAGGGAAGTACCGCTGTGCTACCTGCATCCCAATATTGAAATGTAAAAGTTTGAACTGACACAAAATTGATTTCCCCGACTCCCTATATGATACAGCAAGGTTGCCTAAGTTCCGACTGCCACTGACTGATAAATTTCATGTCCTTTTTTTCACTACATCTCTCACTAAATACAACATACACCCACATATATGACAACCATACTGTCAATTCTAATCTGTTGGTAATCTAAAGGGTTGGTTTTTCTCTGTGTGACTATGATTTATTACCCACAATTGATAACTTTTCTATTAAATAACTTACATGCTGCCATTAAACAACTAATTTACCAGAAGACCGGCATGTACTGTACATGAATACATGTCAGGCCGCGACAAATTTATTTTTTTTCCTAGCCCGATCGGGCGGGCCACTTACCACATTTACTTGCCCGAATTGGTTTACAAGTTGCCCAAAATATACGAGCATTTTTGGTGCTAAAAACAACTTCAAAATTGTAATGTAATCAAGTACAACAAGTAGCGTAGCCATGGTATTGACCGCGTGATCTTTTAATTCTACGCCGACTACGGCCTATGCAGAATGGCAAATTGATGCCGAGATTGTAAGAATTTTCACGGACAGGTCCATAATATTATGATAATAATACATTAAAACTGTTTTATTGCCTGGAAACGTTCTACTTTTCACTGTTTTGCAATGTTTTCATAGAGTATTTTGAACATCAAAATATCGCCGGCACGCAAAATCTCAACATTGCGGCCGCCGGCGACCAAAACTGGTGCTTGTTTACCTTGTTATATTCACGACACTCAATCGATGACGTCATTCAGGCCTGACGTCATTAATTTAACATTCATTTTCACCAAGCACTGTACATTTATGAAACGGGGCCCATGGCCCCGTTTCATAAAGATTTGAATCAAACGTACGTTTGATTAATCAAGCGTAAAGTAGGCTTATACATGTAAATTTACGTTTGAAATCAAACGTACGCTTGATTCAAATCTTTATGAAACGGGGCCTGGTAATATCAAGCCAGAAAAAGTTAAATTTACCAGTAAATAGTGAGGTTTGTCTCCGTCACGATTAACAATATAAACAAGATTGTAAACTTTTACTTTACATGAAACTTTATTAAAATGCAGTGAAATAAATAAAAGTTTGTATCAAATCAACTCACAGTTTCAAAAGTCTGTCATGTCTGTTGTCTTATTTATATATTGTCCTTAAAATTAATGCTTGTGTCCATGCACATGTCGGGTTCCTTTGCCGCTGTTCAGCCAACTTCCGATATGTGCATCAGTTGCGTTGAAATCACCAACATCGGGAGTATTTATAGAAATCATTAGATGGGATTTTAGGCATTCTTGCGACATCATTGCCCGTTGTGGGGTTTTTATTCTATTTAAAGCGCTGAACCCCCT
>JXSR01S013878.1:50889-64867 GCA_000969725.1 Ophiothrix spiculata
GCATTAGCCTTTTTGAAGAATGGCCGTCACAAAAGGAGAGGACGCTATTCAAAATGGGTAAAATGAAGATAACAATAGGAGAGGGCATACTTTGGTTTGGATAAAACCCGGGAAACACAAAAGATGTTTACTCGAGTGTGCAATGTCAGCCATACCTCAAAAAGGCTTATTGGTATGATTGAAGATTGTAATAATATTGACATACTCAAGGCTTTAGTTTTTGCCGTCTACTATACTCTGTAAACCTTGAAGTATGCAGTAAGCAATCAGACTCTGTTACGAGACCCATGGCATATCCCTTGTATTCTACAACATTGTGAACTGGTGGTTTTGTATTGTGTAAGAGACTATTAATGATTGATTAAGACCAAACCACTGCGTATTAATATTTTTTGTACATGAATCAGTCATGATTTCGGTATTATTTTTTGGCTAATTTTGTTGCAACCACATGTAGACAAACATTGAACATAAGTTCATTACATGTTCAGCAAGATTGGGTATGGTGTTATGATTCAAAAAATACGGACTAATTTACTTCCCCGTACGGTCATATTGGTTTATGAGAGTTAGTCGACCGCTTGCTACGTACTTCCAAGGTTTATAGGGTATAATGGAAAGAATGACAAGTGTTCCACTTCACTGCATTTCCTGTAAGCGTGTTATTATGAATCTCTCCTACTCCTTTGAATCCAATTTCTCGTTAGTAGAGTGTCACATATAACACATTTTACCAATGAAATAATTCTTTCAGAGGAAAGATTCTAGATGAAGATAAGATCAGACCAGATTTCATCAACAAATTCACTTTGGCTGAATCAGTTTCACTTTTAGCTGTTATATAGTAAACAGACCGGGGGGGGGGGGGTGTACTCAAATTTAGTTTGGATAGGGACATGCCTCTGGGAAAATTGAAAAGCCACCCATCCAAATACCAGTATTCAAGAAAAAGGGACCCATCCGTATACCAAATCTCCCAAATTTTGAGTCAAATTTAATCAAAAGCCACATTTTTTCTTCTGCCCAAATTTGCACTACTTTGGCAAGTTTTAAGAAGAAATGTCAAAATTTGCGCCATTTTAGAAAATTTTGACAAATGAACCCATCAAAACACCACATTTTGCGAAGAAAAAAGACCAATTGAAATACCAGAGAGCCTGATTTTGCTACCCAAATTTGTGGCACGTCCCCATAACCCCTTTTGTACTAAGTACCCCCAGGCTTAAATGTTGCCAGAATTGGTTCTCTCAAAAGCAGAACTTGAAAAGAGGGTATTTTCCAGTGAATTTAAGTCATTATCAATTTTTGCAGTTTGAACAAAAGTCATCAATTTCAAGTTTATCATGTTTATAGTTGAATGACTTAACTAACCCATGATTCAGTTTTAGTTACGAGTATACAAATATTGACTGCTTTATGAGGAGCATGGTTTAATTATTTTCGCGAGGTGATATCAAAACCATGAATATGCCCGAAGCTCTCAAAACCATGAATATGCCCGAAGCGAAGCTGAGGACATATTCATGGTTTTGAGATCACCGAGGGGAAATAAGTTTATCCATACCAGAACAAAAAGCAGTCAATTCGTTTTATATACTGAATATATAGATTTTTGTCCGCTGGTTGGTTAAAAAAAACTATTTTAGCACTCAAAGTGCCCAATGATAATTTACGATATTTGTTTCTCATTTCAGTGCTGACCGCGTCGTATTGTGCACAAAAGATAACTAGCTTATGCACTGCAGCGCGTTTGACCATGGATGCTTATAGTTGTGCGCGTAAAGCTCAAGTTACACCGCGCAAATTACATTGAGCGGACCTAGCGAAAAATATGCCCCAGGCATAGTTAATTTATAGGGCGTAGTTAAATCCAGGCCCTCACTTTTAACCAATCAGAGGACAGGAATCTATATATGAGGTATTTAATGAAAATCATGAATTAATGTAGTGCTAAACTAGTAAAAACTGGAATGAAATTTGACGTCAATTTTAAAAGTTTAAACTTGAAATAAAGAGATTAGAACATAAAGAGATTAGAACATTAGAAGTCTTGCATGAAGCCATAAAGGAAGACATTTGTATTATATTTATGAAATGGACAATAAAATTGTTCTTCACCATGATTAAAAGCTTAAATGTGTAGTGTGCAAAGCTTATTTTCCGTTGTCCTGTTTTATCTGGTCCGATCAATAGACATTTTTTCTGTGATCCTGCATTTTTTGTATCCACAAAATGAATCCATCGTCACATATCATAATTCATCCTGGCATTGGATATCCTATCATTTTATTTTGAACAAAGTTTCCATCTAATTAGAGTAATGGGTGCCCCGAAGAAAAATAATGTACACCCATCCATTATGAGATGATAGATAACAGGCAAAACAATAAATATTTATTTTCATTCTTAATCAAATATTTTAGACATTTGAAGATTAATAATGAAGTCAATTATTTGCCAAAAAGCAATATACATCATTATTGGAAAACATACACCCCTATTCAAACATAAACGTTCCAAATAAAGAATTGTGCGTCATATGTGTGCGTACATATACACCGCGTTGAAATTTTAAACGCGCGGGTACACTAGCACGCAACGCTAACGCGCTGTCATATATTGTCTCATAATGGATAGCCAATTATTCCTAAGGAAGTGAAATCGCACTTATTGACTAAGAATGTCTCATAATGGATAGCCAATAATTCCTTATTAGGAAGTGAATTCACACTCATTGACTATTATTGCTATGCATGAAAAGGATTGCCATGAATGTAAAAAAACAGAAAATAACAAACACTAAAGTATGTTTATTTCGTAAGTTTGCTTTTAATATATTTTACAATATACATAAAAGAAAAGCATTATGACATGGTATTTATGATTACAAAATCTTCAAGTTCAACCTACTTGCACTATTAATCTAATACACATGATTATATTTCAAAGAGCCATCTAGAATGCCAGAACTTGTCAACATCTTCAATGAGGACAGCTTGGATGGTGGAGCTCTCCACACGGGAGCGTCAAATCTAGATGCATCTAGATGAATGTACATCTCTGAAGTGAAGATTGTGTTCACGTGGTCGCATGTCAATCTGACTTTACTACTGTGGCGCGTATTGACACGCGTATGTGCACAAGCAGTTATTTTATGTCCAGTTTAATCTAGATGCATCTAGATGTGCGAAGTACAAATTGATTTGCCCGTGTGGATAGCCCAATATACTTGTATGACCTCCAACCGAGGACACTTGTTATGGCAATGTCCTCGGTTGTAGGTCATACAAACATATTATCAAAGCTTGATTGACCTTCAACAGAGGACAATTGTTATAGTAGTGTCTTTATATAATACCAAATTATGGACATACAAAAGCAATTTAATATATTCCATTTAGTAAACATAAATGTTAATTTGATTGCTTTTCTGGTTGCACAAATTTACTGCGTTTAGGTAAAAACACCACAAATAACAATAGAATTGAGTTGAATAACAGTGTCCTTGCTTAAAGGTGCTGACAAATCGGTATACATTTTCTAAATAAAGAAAATACAAATGCAGGCAACTCCATGAGTGGGAAAAACATTGATTTTGTAAAACTTATCAAAGAAGGAAATACCATGATGTCTTTAAATGAACACTCCCCTTCTAAGAAAAAAGGCCCCTAAAAATGTCCAAGCCAAATGTTTAAAAACATTCAATTTTAGAGAATTTGCTTACATTATTAAGCTTACCATACTGGTGAGTGATGGTAAAATGGTACATGAAGGTCATAAACGAGGTCGCAAACCTGGAAATAAAGTAAATATTTTTACTACTTCCAGGTTATCGTGACTAGGTTGTGACCATATGGAACTTATCATATCAAAACGGGGCAATTGTCAGCCTGCACTTAATGTGTCTGATTCACAAACATAAAAGCAACCAGAAAGTGATTAACCCTTATCCTGCAATGTACCCCAAAATGCTACAGGCACAAATACAAATTAGTTTAAGTCCGAATACATCATAGACAGCGGATATAAATGGTCACTAAATTGCTGCAGAGGCGGGCCATGCTCGGTGGCTTGGCATAGCTGGACATTGGATGCTTGTTTGGAATTCATATAAATAAGTGTTGTTCCCTTTTGCTATGATGAGTCGCATATAACAGGAAATTGCCATAGTTTTTAGTGTACAAAACAAATGTATATATTTTTGCAGTTGAAAATTTTACCTTTAAATTAAACATTTATGTAGGCAAAAATGCTCTGCCCCTTGCGTTTATTTAAGACAATACATACATACACTTAAGTGTTTCTATAATACATGCACCTCTGCATATAAAACAAAAGTGAACTATAGTTTTCAAAATACACTTCTTCACACACCAATATGTGTCTCGGTATTTAAAGCAAGGACTGGTGTTTTGTACTTGCTTTGCAGGTTTTTCTGGTTCTATGCAATATGTCTAAATTTATATCACAAGCATTAAGTTAATAAAAAGGCATGTTAATCTATGACTTTGGGGACTAGTATTCTTGGAAGCCTTTGGATAACTATCATTTTGGACAAAAGATTGCAGAAGCTATAAAAGTATTTAGGGACCGTTCCCAAACACTTGTATGGGGGCCTGATGCAAAAAAAAACATATCACAGAAAGTTTTCGGGGCCCCCTTTACGACCTAAAAAAATGTAAGGGCCCCTTTTTTGCGACACAAAAGAGTGGTCAACCCCATAGAAAAACATGTAAACTCAATTTTTACCGAAAACTTTGTGGACATTTTTTTCAAGCCCAGGAGGGTGAAAAATTTTAAGGGCCGCCCTTTTTGCATCAGGGCCCCCCTAACAAGTGTTTGTGAACGGTCCCTTAGGAGAACAACTTGGCACAAAATACAGCACCATACAATAAGCAGTCAGGAGCCACTCAGATATACCAAAAAGTAAACTGATGTATGAATGAATGAGTATCAAATGGGTATCGGTAGCCCTCAATGCTGGGAAGGGAACAGACTCACTGTGACCTTGTGAAGGAGATGTGTTGACCCCTTCATAGTATTATCACAATAGAAAAATCTACTTGCTTTGAAAAAGAGTTGGAATACTGACTTGTGCATATAGCCACTGCCTTTACTGGGGCAAGCCAATGAAAATCAAGTTTTTAGTTTTGCATATGTTCAAAAATATCTGATACATCATCATACCATTATTTGTCCAATTAATGAAAATTAAAACTTTACAACAGACAAACAAAATATAGTTAAAATATAAAGCTAAAATAATACCTCAAAATATAAGAGATCAAAAAGATGAGGCATAAATCAAATTTACAATCTTCAGATAAAAATAACACCCAATTTTAGGCAAAACTGGCAATATATATCTACAATGTATTTTATTTTCTTTAATATAGGCAGAGCTTTAATGAGTATAGTAACTTCACACATGAATGGTCCTAACTTTGATTATCATTATATATCTATATATATACCATCACTGTTTACATCTAGGCAAATTTGCCAATTATTTCATATTATAGATCCATTATAACAAAACAGCATTTACCGTTGTAAATTTCTAAGCTTAACAAGGAGCAGGTGATCCCGGGAGGTGATCCCTTAAGGGTCTGGCAATACATCACAAACCATTAGGGAAACCTGGATTTCACATTGCCAATATTGACACATGTACAATTTAAACATAAGGCCTGAAAAAATAATTGTTTTGATTTGCGTAACATAGAAAAGAAAAATTAGGGTAGGTAGGTATGCTTTTTTCTTCTGAAATTTTCAGCAAAAATACACGAATTGTAGGCTAGTTTGGGTGCTTTTTCAATAATTTTTCAAAAAAACACCAATTCAATAGATTTGGTGCTTTTTCAAACTCTATTTTTATTTGACCAGAAAATTAGGGTCGGTTTGGGTACACCAACATGAAATCTATAAACAGCCCTAACAAAATAAACAACAGACTTGATGACTCAAAATTCTTGCCAGCTAGGTTAAACTTTACTCTATAATGCTGCTTTCATACTTGATGCTTTGCAACTCGTTTCACACTTTTGTAGCTTTGTAGTTTTGTCACTTTGCAGCTTTGGTGCTTCATGTCGCTTAAAAAATTGAATTCATTTCAACTAGATATCGACTTGCTACGACAACCAGAAGCGGCAAGTTTTTGCAAAAAATATATGTTGCGTAACGACAAAACTACACGAGTATGAATGCAGCATTAGTCAAACATACTGTCCTTTCATGATATTATACACAAGGAAACGTAACCCAATAAGACTATGTTTCTTTTTATAAGCATTCAGAAACCCTGTTATAAGAATAATATATAAATAATTATGAACATACTTTACATTAGACAATATTTTACACTTATAAATGAGTAACATAATGTATTTGACCATTTCAGAAACTACTGCAGAAAATGTGTTAGGATCAAAGATCCAACTCCTTCCAAGTATCTGACAAAAACAAAACACTAGATTGTTATATGTTGCATATTATGTATTTAACAACGTAATTATGAGTACCAAAGTATGACATCAAAATTGTTGTCCTTTCTTTTCTTTTTTTACATTTCAGGATTTTTATAAACCTAATTTGGTAGTACATAATGAAAAACACTTAGTACCAATTATGACAGGAACTGGTTCACAGTGAACTGAGATATGGCTGATATCAGTGCAGTTTGGCCTGGTTCTAAACAGGTGTGAACAAGACAAATTTACAGTAATTTCATCTCGGGTTCCCATGAACTGATTCCCGCTAAATTTTGGCTGTTGGTGTTTTCATCCTGTTCCACCCATGTTTGGTATCCAAAACACTGAAATGCAAGGACAGTTTTTTTTCTGTTGGTCATCACTTTTGTACTCTGTAGGCTAAACATGATGGAAGGTCTTTAACCTTCATGAAGTATCTGACAAAATAAAACATGCATCATGGGATGTTTATATATCAAACATACACTTGATGCATTTATTGTTCAACAAAACTGATCCTTTATTTCTATAATTGTTCAGAGAATTTTAGACTAATTTGGAATGATGCCCATCAATGGATAATACTGTAAATGGGAATATTTTTGCGAGCAGAATTTTTTCGAGAAAACAAACAATCACTTCCTTTACGCACGTGTTAAATTAGCGTTTTAAAGCTTCATTACATAGTACATAAAATGAGTGTATTTGCGGTTAGATGTTGATTCGCAAAAATTAAACCCTCGCTAAAAAAATAACCATGTTTACAGTAATAGATTCTGAATATCCTATATTTTAAAGTTCTTCTTAATTTTATTATACAATGTATAATATACATAGATATGCAGTTTTAGAAAACCTCTTTTAATAGTCTCTTTAACTTTACACATGGCAGTTATTTAATTCGTTGTTTTTGCTCTAAATTCAAATGTACAACTCCATGTAAACTCCTTTCCTAAGCTTTTTCAATCTCATCGAATTCAGCCTGGAAATCTGGGGCCGATTTCACTAACATTAAGCGATGGTCGCTAACCACGTTTTGATCGCTAACTCTAAAATTGATCGCTAAATAGTGAGTATTTCTAACAATTTAGCCATTTTTATTTGTGAAATTTTGCTTTTTGGAATTTAGAAACAAATGTCTAGGAAGGGTTTTCTCAAATTTTTGATTTTTATCTTAGTTTTTTTTTTAAATGAAAAAATAGGTCAGAAAATGTAAAAAAATCCCACCGCTGCCACCAAAATGGTAATTTATAGTTATAGTTAGGCTTTCCAGAAATTTTTGGGGCAAAAAATACGATTTTGGCATTTTTTGCCAAAATTGACATTTTTGGTCAAAAACCAATATCACCAATATGTTCAGGGTAAAAATCCACTTCTAAAAATGTATACTTTTATATGGTTTATGCAATTAGTTTGAGAGTTAGAGTACAAAAAACATTTATGCTAAGTGGAAGGTCTACCCCAGCCTTAAACATTGACAAAGAAAAATGTGGGTTATAACAAGCAAGTAACATTTCATAAACTGTAGCACCATCTTTTCAATTTATGGAAAGGTCTTTTGAAACAAAATCCAATGCAATACAATGCGACACCAAAAACTTACATTTAAACTAACTGCACAAAGAATTGATTGGTGTAAAAAAGGAAAAAATTAGTGAATTTCAAAAGGATAATTATCAAACAAGTTACCTAGAAAAATTCTGAAGAGGTGGATGTAAAGTTTGGATAAGGTTAAGCTGGAAACAATAGTTCTAAGTAACGAGACTCAGCTTACATATTTTATCAATTCTGAAGGCCATCAATAAAATGATTAAATTTTTCAATAATCAAATTATCACATTGAAATCTTACAGGATATACATATCTTACAGAAGGATTTAATAAGTATCAAAGTAAACAACACTTAAAATTTTAAAAATGCCAACTATCCTAGCTCTATTATTGCTATCATACTTGAAACCAGCTGGCAAAACGGAAGGCATAAAAAGTACTCAAAAGCTATACTGCCCCTTCACAGAATGGCCAAAGGATTTAATGCTAGGCCAGAATGTCTGTTGTGATTGTCAGAGTTACCTCTTTTTTAAAGTGCGCAATTTCTATGTTTTCAAGGTAAGAAAAACACAAATGATGTAGTTGTTTGCTAAAACTGCAAATGACAAAGTACATTCGTACCATGAACATTACAGTCACTTTTCTACTACTAAGCCAATTGAAACATTAACAATTTAATTGCCTCAAAATAACCAATACTTTAATGCTCTGGCTGTGGAGCAGCAGTGTACTTAAGCTGGAAGATCACATACAAACAAGCTTTATTTATAAGGATATGCGGATCACAGGGGCAATTTTCTTTTAAAAATTGCCTCAGCTCACAGGGTTTGACCTGCTGCAGGGACAATTTTCGAAGGACGGGACAATTTAAACATTTTTCCCAAGGACTTGAGAAGTAATTTCTCAAAAAAAAAATCCCCCGTTCATGGCAGAGACGTCTATAACTAAAATGTCTCTGGTTCATGGGCACTTAACCTCCAATGGGAACAATTGCTGAAGAACCATATACATAATTTTGCAAATATCAAGATTGATAAACATTTTGGGGACACAAAAACAGGGTAATTTTTTTTTAAACTGCCCCCAGTTCATGGGATTTGACCTTCTGCAGGTGCAATTTTTGAAGTGACAGGGATTATTTGCCCACTCTGTTCCAGTTAAAAAGCTTGCATACAAACAAGCAAGCTGTCCCTGGACAAAATCGAGTACAAAAATAGTACAACATTCCTAAGGTGCACATTTGGAACATCATTTAAATACAATTTGAGTACATTTATAGTACACAAATTTGTACTATATTTGTACTAAAACTGTACTATAATTGTGTTCCAAATGTGTACCTTAGGAATGTTGTACTATTTTTGTACTCGATTTTGTCCAGGGGTAAGTTATATATTACAATATGACAGGAAATTCAATTAATAAATCTATATAACACAATACAGTTTTGTGTTAACATATGAAGTGTAAACATAACTAATCATGAGACGCAGCATTTCTACCTTCTCATCAGTGGAGTGGAGGGATCTACAAAGCCTGGCTACAAAAACATGAGCATGTTTTAACCCCAGACTTTCCAAACTGATGTTCACAATAATGTGAGTGCAAGAAAGTCATATCTGCAATGGTTCAGTTGAGATATATTTATTTAACACCTAGCCACTAGAACGTGAAATATCCCAAAACTTTTCCCTGCCATAAGTCAGTCACTGACCCAAGACTTGAGATTATACAGTGTGCAATCCAAATTAATAACAAATGGCAGCTATAGCAGATACGACTTTCTTGTACTCACAGGACAATGTAGTACAATGAATTTCTATTAATGAATGAAATTATGGTGTAGATGGTCTTAAAAAAAATAAGCTGTTCAACACACAAAAATACATTTCGTGGTCCCTATATATTGATTTGAACACACATTGTTTTACTCATCTACGATTACCAACAATGGTCTTTCAACTATTCCTCGTATTTATGTTATGAAATGAAAGATATTGTCTTTCATTACATGTACATGTTAAAATTATGGTCACAATACTTCTTACAAACAGTTACAAACAGTTTTTAGTCAGTCTAGACGGACCATGGGCAGCGAACGACGCCCTCGCTGCTCTATCATTTGGCTTATTATCCAAAGTTCAGCAATTAGGCCTAAAAAAATTGATGTCTTGCCCTTTTCTGACCTACCCTAAATCTTGCAAAAATCAAGTTGGGATTCCCCCCCCCCCTTCTTTATTTATAATTATTTTCTATTAACCTTGCCATTTCTAGCACAGAAACTCACAATAAATGTGTTAAATTAACAAATCTTTGGTGTCCTGTCAGAAATAACTAATAAATGATCTTGTTATGTCGTCATATGACTTTAACATGGATTGTTTTTAGAAAATTATAAGGTAAAAATCTCCTTCAACAATAAAAAAAAAAGAGAGAGAGAGAGAAAAAAAAGGGCAACACAACAATTTTTTTCTTGGCCTTATTATATCCTGGATTGCTTAAAGACACCACCAACAAAACTACATGGAATTAATGGGATTTTTGGGTGTAGTCAATTGACCACAAGTTTCTGTTCCATCTATATAGTATGGGAAGGGCATTCAATGCCTGGGTGGGTAAAGTATACCCTTTATAATACTGCAGTAAGCAAACCACATGGGCTAAGTATTACATGATTTAGGCACGGTTCCAAATTCATGACAAAAGCTTTCGAGTCATACGAAGGGCTTGAAGAAATTGTCTTGCATCATGGGGCAGAAAAATATTGAGTCATGATTCAAAGATAGATGTAGTCTAGTGTATTGAATGATGCAGAAAAATTGCATCAAGGCCTCTATCATTATAAAGACTACTTCAACGGAGGTAGTTGTGCATGTTTCCTAATATTTTTGTGTCATGACTCAAAATACATTTCGTCATGGTTCTTTTGTCCATGCCTTCCGAATGTCGGAAGATATTCCGTCATGAACTGGGAACGAGGCCTTACTACTGACAAGAAGCCAAATTGACATTCTAAGATCGTTCCAAGATTCTTGTGAACACACAAGCTTTATCCACTTAGTGTGATACATAGCCTATAGGGAAGGGGTTCCATTCTGCCGGTAGTGCTACACATGTGAAATGATATCATCTCCTCCAGCTTTCCCATCCCCATATCCAGGTGCTTGGTTTTCTCCTTGTGACCCATCTTCATCCTGTACCAGAATAAAAAGAAAATTGATTAATCTAATCATCATCAAATGTATGTATACATTCAAATGCTCTTTCATTACAAAGAGCTTATATTGCTTTACAAAAAAACACATATGTGATATACTTGACAGTGGGCTCAAACCCCTCTCTTTTATGAGGCATCATTTTAACTGGAGCTATTTGTACTCTAAACCTTTTTACGGCTTATTTTTTTTTTTACATGTTGTGAGACTAAGTCTCTTATACTAATGGTCACTATATGATTTAACATCTTTCATCAACCACTAGGTATCATTTACTACCCGTGTACATATTTTTATCAGATTTTGTCGCTTTTTTCCCAAAAAATCTATAAAAAATTGTTATCCAATCTGACCAAAAAGAAACTTGTAAGACCTTCACCCTTTTCATTCTGTCCCCATCCTTTTAACATATCCACCTTTTTAATGCAAAATGCCAATTTTAAAATAGATTTATAACCTATTCATATTTTTCTCATTCTAAGATTGTTAATTCTTATTACAAAAGTCTCTTTGGCACATTTGAAAACGCAATGTCATCACAACATTGAAACCAAAACAGAATTTGCTACACATGGAAAATAGTAATTATACAATGTAACTAAAACCTATTACCATGCATTACAAATCAAATATATAACAGTTTATGCACTTGGCCTGATGCTAATCAGAATGCCTATATGGAATACCCAAAAGTACTCTAGCCCATTCTAAACCCCATACATCCATTTGGTTAAGAATTAATGGCATGCAAGCACTTGGTAAGTGTGTTAATTATAACTTTGTTTTGGTCATATCAGTTTTGTCAAGTTGTGGTGCTAAGCATTCAAATGTACACTGATACCTTTCTTAATATATAACAATTATCAACATTTAACAATTATGGATGTGCTTTGCAATTAGTAAATGGCCTGAAAACTGTATGTATTACTTCTAAAACAATTATTACAAGATGTGCGAAAATTTGGTTTGATAGTGTAGAGTCATTTTGACAAATTTGCTACAGCAAGCTAAAAACTACCTTGATACAGATCTGGATCAATCCGCATCTCCCAGATCCAGATTGAAGGTCCAGATCGTAGTATATGCACAGTACTGCTTTGACAATTCCGATCTAATGTAGATGCAATCTAGATGCCAAATGGTTTACGCATGCAGATTGATCGGGATCGGCACCCTGTGTAAATAGCCCTCATTGTGGTTGTCGTAGAACTCATCTACATATTATTGAAGTCATTAAATTTCCTACAAATCATGAACATCTGAACGCAATAAATGCATGGAATAAACAAGCGTATCACCTTACGTTGTATAAAAACTCATCTTTTCACACGATCACAGAGTCTATCAACAAATCAAGAATCAAGATTTTAGTTGTCGCTGCGTAGTCGCACACTCTCGGCGTACGCACCCTGCAGATTTGTTTTGTATGAAATTTAATGATTTCAAATGATAATAATTGCCGCAATGAGTTTTTTGTAATTGCAATGGGAATGCTATGACTAAAACGATAAGAGTCAATTTATAAGGTTTTCATGCTTCCTGACAAATTTCTTAACATAAAAGATTACAAAATTTAAAATCTTATGTCATTGCATCGTTATGATAATCACAATATCCGAAACCAGCATAGAACGTCATGTGTAACACTACCAATAAACTGATTTCGTGCTATAATACATGCATAGGTGATTCCACAAGCAAATAGCAATATGCTTCAAGATATATGAACTACCCAGTAAACTTGAGAAATCTGTGTCACAAAACAATACAGATGTGCTTTTGTAAAAGTTACCTGTTTTGGTAAGGTAAAGCTATGTGTGATGGCTCACCCCGAGAAGGGGGACTTTGCGACAGAACACTTTTCAAGAAACTGGTGAAATAGGCAGCAAAAAAAAAAGAGAAAAGAAAAATTTCTAGCAGATTTTCTGTTGTAAAATTTGAACTTCTCAAACTCATGCTAAACAGACAGCAGTGGAGAAAATTCATCATGGCTTCCAACCGCGGTCGACATAGACCGCGGTCGACATAGATAGAGAGATAGATAGAAAATTTGATTGCCTTGATCAATTTCAATAAGGTATCATTTTAAAGCTTAGAAAATGCTATAACAGGTGAACTGATAAAAATTGATATAATCTGAGTGAGCCATCACATATGTACACAGCTTTTATACAAAATGAGGTGATAATAGACTTTGAAGCTGTCTTCTCACAATGTAAAGTTTGAAAAGCGAAATGGATCCAACAAAGCATGGTGAATGGTGAGTTTAGGATAGATCACAGTCACAAGGCAAGCAAAATGGTCACGACAGCTTACATGGTGAATAACTTGCTATATGCACTCGAAATGCAAACAAGCTATATAAGGCCAAAGAAAAAAAGAACTGTCTCAGCTTCCCGGGCACATAGGGCTAAAATTTACCGCATTTCCTTTTTTTTTAGGTTTTCAGGAGATTTCTTGCTTTTTTATTTTTTTCTTACATCAAGAGAGAAAAAAACTAAAAAAACTAGTGACCTAAAATGTAAAAAAAAAAAGATTTCCGCGTGCGCATAGCCTTTTTGACTAAAAAAACCCTGCGTAGTACTTAGGGTTTGGGGCCTAAGGAACCTGAGACAGAGTTATTTTTTGGGGGCCTAAGAACCTCAAATAAAGTGTGGTAATGGAATAGGGATGTCGTGTGAATCACCGTCATCACAAGCAGAACAGCACAAAAAGTATGCACGATGGGCAATAAGAGATGTG